>JAVCKV010100730.1:0-57865 GCA_032274145.1 Herpochondria borealis | reverse complement strand
CCCAAAAGCCATTGCCGAAACTAAAAATCGCCTTCCCAAAGTAGCCTGTCAATAGGGTGCTTTTTGTGACGCTTACTATGTTTGTAAATCATCACACAATTGATTTCTACGAAGGGGGGAAGATTAATAATCAATTGAAGGTTTGCTATAAGTGTGGAGAAGTTCAGTGGAACGGCTCCATTTCTGGAGCATCTGATCTGATGATGAAAGTGATTACTCCACTGATTATAAAGAACGGAATGAAACCGCGAAAAGATTGGAATACTATGGCACAAAAACGTTATAAAGGAAGTCAGAGTTCTAAACTTGCTATTGGTGATAAAGATATAACTTCAAACATAATAATGTTTCCTACTGCGAAATGGGTAGTAGGAAGGAAGGGGAGGAGTGTGAAAAACCCTTATACTGGAGCGATTGTAGATGTAGAAGGCATAGCGGCAGGAAAAAAAGTAAGAGATCCTAATGACTCAAATCCCAAAAATATTTTTATAGTGCCTGAGTTGTAAATATTTTTCAAAATAGTTTTATTTAGTGAAGGTTTCTATATAATAGGGTTCTGATTTTGGTCGTATTTTACAAAAAAAATCTTCTCTGAGTTTAATCAGAGAAGATTAACAGATAATTTATTATTAAATATAATTAATTGATAACAGGAGTAGATTTTTAGTTAGTTAACTTCACAGTATCTACAGAAGATGTGTGATTGTATTTTGCAGCAATGATGCGTTTAATGCCTGCTTTGGCATATTTACTATTAGGATATATATTTTCAGCTTTCAAATACATTGTTAGAGCTTGGGCTGAAGATGGTGATTTACGTTCAGCTTCTTGTGCTTTTTCAATGATATTAGCAAATGTAGCCGCTTTTCCACTATATAATGCTTTGGCTTGAGATAATTCTAGATCATCTTTATGTATTTTAAGTTTCAGATCAATAATTTCCCAAGCATCTTCATACATGCCCAGCCCAGCCTTTGCCTCAGCTTCTCTGAGGGCTTCAATCACAGAAGTTTTATTAGTAGTAATTTTATCTAATAATGTTCTACGTTCAACATCTTGTGATTTATCAGACTGGTAAAAAACCATGAAACGGGCTAAATTCTCTTTTTTAGTGATCGATGCCCAAGATTTAGTATCTACATAGCGATCAAAATCTTCCCTTGCTTGCACTAAGAAATCTTTTCCTTTCACTGTTTCATCAATAATTTTTTTCAAATTGTCTTTGATTTTTGCTATATCAGGATTGGATGGCCAATTTTTTGTAGCTACAGACAACGCAGCTTTGAAGCTTGTTTTTGCATTATCTCGTTCTTGACTTGATCCAGCATTTCTCATTTCCAAGAGTGCTAAATTAGCTTCTACCGCGTGACCTTCAGATGCTGCTTTTCTAGCACTAATATATGATTTAGCTTCTGAATCATTATAATCTTTAGCAACACTTTTCAGTCTTTTATTTAATTTTTCACCTTCATCTAGATCATTTGCCTGCAGGGTTTTCACTAACTTTTTAGCATCTAGAACATATTCTAGGATCTTGGTCTTGTCCTCAGATTTTACTAACTGAACATCAGGCATAAATTCACCTATAGCAAAAGCTTCTACTAATCTTTCTGATGCACTATGTATACGTCCAGTCTTCATATTATTTTTAAATGAATTTATTAGTGTCTTTACTTTACGTATTGCTTCACTTGAGGCTGAGTCTAGACCTGCAACTGTAGGATTTACTCCGATAGACTCTGAAAAAAACTTTTCAGTATCAGACCCTCTTTTAAGTCTCATTCTTGTGTCACCGTCCTGGTATAAAAGGTTGTAAATTCTGGTGGCAATTCTGACGTGTTCAAATCGGCGTTGAATAAATAACTGCACCATTAGTGATTGGTATTGAATCTTGGATTGTGCAATGCCTACCATCCCGGTAGTTTCTATCAGTCTTATATTACGTTCAATAACTATAAGCCTTTTTTTCATTGATGTGATTTCAATGGATTCTTGATTTGAACTTGGGCCTGGTCTTCTTCCAGCGCCCTTCTGATTACCACCTGATTTGGGGCCGTCAAATTTAAACCTGCTTTCCTTTACAGAGATATTTCTAATAAGCGTGTTTTGTTCTTTCTTAAGGGCTTTAATTTCACTGTGGTCATTTTTGACACCGCTTTTAGTCATTCTAACTGAATAGATAGCATTCGCGAGGGATTCGGATAAGTAGCCATCACCCTCATACTTAGCTGCCTTTTTAAGTAGATTAAGTGCATGGTTTATTTTATAGTTAGATTTTTTAGTGTCATATAACATATCTAATATTTCTCTGATAGTTTTACGATATTCTTCGGCGCCTTTTGCAGACATGGTATCAGCACTTAGATATGCATCAAATTGACCACCTAGGTTGTTATCCATGATACTATATGTCTTACCTTGAAATGTAATGGTTTTGTTGGTTGGATCAAAAACTGGAATCTCTTCACCATTCGGAGAAGTACTTGTAGGATTGGCCCGATTGATCGTTGTGTTTCCGCCAGAGCCTCCAGGAGTCATCGACGGAGGTCTTTGTGCGTAAAGAGTGGATAATGAGCTGGTAACTAATAGAGCTGATATAAATGTTTTTTTCATAATGGGTAATTGTTTATAATTAATTTATTTGTCTGAGTAAGCTGTAGCAACTAGCCACTCATTTTTTTTAGCATTTACAAAGAATGTATATTCTTGTTGTGTGTTAATATTGGGACCATCTACAGACTCAGGTACTTCTATAGGGATGTGATTATTATCATATAATACATTATAAATTCTGCTTACACCTTCTTCGTAATGAATTAGTTTAATTACTTCTCCTTTAAAAGAGAAGGAATCCCCTAAAATAGATTTAGGGGAATCTACGTATGTTTGTGCGTTTAAAGTTGGTGCACTAGGCGATCTAGGCTCAGTGAGAACCAAATATGCTACTACAATCACACCAACTACACCAAGTGAGCCTGCTATTAATATTACTGAACTTGATAGAGAGGATGATTTTTTTTGTTTTTTTCGTGATCTGCGGGCCATGATATTAGTTTACTTATTTGTGTATAAGGTAAATTGATAAAGATGTTACAATTTTATTTTTTCTTATATTATTTATCATAATAGCCCTACTAACTGTTCTTCAGCAAGACTAAATTTATTGATTTACGTAATATTAGTTATTTAGTGCTCCCACTGATGTTTCCTAATTCCGATGTATGTGAGCACAAGACCTATTAAGATTTGAGCGACTAGAACGCTAAAACATATACTAGATCCATAATCAATTTTAGATTCTGTGACGTCTTTGACGGAGTCGTAGTAATCTGATGATAAGTGGCTTAGGCTTCCTGACCATGCCCAGTAAGCAGAGATGAATGGGCGTGTTATGAATGCAACAGTCTCTGGCAATGCGAGCACGGCGCCAGAGAGAGGTAACTGGAAGCCAACTAAATAGATGGACAATAGAGATGCTTTTTCAGCTGTTTTCATCAGAGATGAGATACCGAGACAAATAAATGTCATTGCAGCATTAATCATTATCAAAAAGACAAAGTGGTCTACATTGCTGTTGGTTTGTTCGCCTTTGAAGCTCCATGCTGCCTCTACAGCTATCCCCATAATGAGTGACTGTATAAGTATGATGGCTATTAAGAATACTACTTTACTTAAAAGATAAGCTGCAGGGCTGACTCCCCCGAACTTTTCTTTTTCCATGATTTTTCTTTCACCTGCAATTTCTCTCGCTGCATTGTTTGATCCCATAAGAGCGAGTAAGACCATTTGGAACATAATGATACCTGATACTGCCCCGCCTATTTTAGCTCGGTTAGATCCTATTTCATTGAGTTCTTTAATTCCAGATATAGAAAATTCAGTTCCAGCAGTTGAAAAATTTCTTAAATTTGCATTTCCTTGATCAGCAAATAAAATAACAATCAGAGGGAAACAGATCATAATTGCTAACTGGAGGAATACTTGTCCTCGGTCACGAAAGAAAATTTTCCAACGTCGAGTAAGTAATGTGCAAAATTGGCTTAATGCGGAAGGTGTTCGTATGGGCTCATTGTCATCTAGAATCTCACCGCTGCTCTGATCATCTGAAGATAATTGGGCAGTATCATCCTCTTTGGATCTTTTTTTTCTTTTTATCTGTCTCGTGGATTCCTCTGCTTCTGCTTTTACTTCTTCATCAAGATCGGCATCTTCCCAGTCATTATCATCTATTATTGGTGAAGAACCAGTAGATTCAGCCTTATTTTCTGTGCTTAATTCGGACTCGGCGGTAACGCTAAGTTCTCCATCATTGATTAATTTATTACGATTTTTTTCAATTTTTGCATAATAGACGTCTGCGTGCTTTTCCCAAGAATGTCTCCACTTGTTTGAGCCTTGTTTGGCTAAGCGAGGGTAAATTTCTTCAGTATCTTCTACAGAGAAGTAATGTGTCAGACCAGAAGGTGCACCATGATAAGCGACTCTACCTTCATGAAGGACTAGGATAGAGTCATATAGTTCTAAATGGGCTAAAGAGTGAGTCACCGAGATAACGATCCTACCATCTCTGCGGGAAAGAGAGTGTAACCTATGTACAATATCACGCTCAGATCTAGGGTCTAATCCAGAGGTGACCTCATCACAAAGTAGTAAAGTAGGGTCTGTGACTAATTCCATGGCAAGTCCAAGACGGCGTTTTTGTCCTCCAGAAAGGACTTTTACTGTGCGGTCTGCTATGGAGGCTAGACCTGTCTCCTCTAATACTCTGTCTATGCGCATGTCGAGGTCGTCTAAATCACGCGTTTTCACACGGAGTTTGGTCACAGCTTCTATTGACTCATCAACGGTAAGTTCATCATAGGCGATAGAGAACTGAGGCACGTAGCCTAGCTCAGCAGGTTCTAAATCGCCATCTTCCTCAAGATCACGACCATTCCAATAAATAGATCCTTCGGACATTTCATTGAGACCTGCAATGGTATTAAGTAGTGTGGTTTTGCCACAACCAGATGGTCCAACGATAGCCATAAAGTGGCCCGATGGGATTTTGAGATTTACACGGTCGATCAGATTGAGTGGTTCGCCGTCCTTGTCTATGGTGAAACAGAAGTCTTTTAATTCTAGCACAATGATTAATAAGTGATTTTTATAATAAAGTTACAAAAACGTAAAATCTTTATTTTGGCGAGAAGAAACCTTGAGAGATGAGAAAATTTAGTTAAATTAAAACTATGTCACGCAGACAACGAAAGAAATCAACAAGCAAGGAGAGCAAAGTAAAACAGCTGAAATCTAGGCGTAAGGGTCTATGGTGGAAGTTATTGGTAGTCTTTGTCGTAATCTTATTCGCAGGGAGTATTTATATATATAATAAGGCTATTGATTTTCTTCATGGTAATGAATTTCGAGATAGTATTTCTGAACAAGTCGGAGCCAAGATAGGTAGTGAAGTAAGCTTTGGTGATTTTAAATGGGATGGATTGAGTGCTGAAAATAATAGTATGAAAGCCAGTGGTGAAGGTGCTATCTCCTCATTAGAAGTTACAGATTTATCGTTAGATGTTGATTTAGATTTTGTGAAGCGAGATAAATTCACAGTCAAAAACATTTATCTAGAAGATGTGAATGCTGAAATTGATTTGCGTAAAAAGTTTCTGACTTTCCCGTTGGCAAAAAAGAAAAAGAGTTTCATTGAAAGTTTATTACCTGAGAAAGTTGAGCTTTTAGATGCAGAAATAAATAACCTTAATACGATAGTTCATAGTGATTCTGGTGACTACACCATAAGTGGTGTGAAGATAAAGGCTAAGAAAGAGGGAGAAAGTTACAAGAGTATTATTGAAGGTGGAGTGGCTAATTTACCTTTTTCTTTTCTAAGTATTGCTAGGTTGGAGCGTGGTGAAATCGTGAAGCTAGACAAGGAGATTTACATTAAGGATACAACGTTTAAAATCTTTAAGAACGGCAAGATCACTCTAAACGGTGTTGTAGATTTAGCGCCAAATGCGGTAAAACTATACGATATGAAAGCTGTGCTGTCGGGCTTATTATGTAAAGACGTGTTTCCTGATTCTTGGCAACGTCATTTATCAGGTAATGTGGAAGGTCAATTTGAAATCAGTCCTTACAGAGGTTCTGAACCTAAAATTATTGGTGAACTGAAAATTAATAATGGAATGATTCAAGCCTTTCCTTTTTTAAATCAAGTAGCGATGAGGTTAGCTGAGCCGCGATACCGAACGATTGATTTTCAGAAGTTTTCTTGTGATTTTGAGAAATTTAGAGAGCAAATACATCTCAAAAATATGATTCTTGTCAGTGACAGACTTGTTACAATTGAAGGAGACCTAAAAATTAATGGTAAGACGTTAGACGGGGTGTTTGATGTGGGTTTGCCTTACGCTCACATTAGTAAAATACCTGGAGCTACGAATAGTGTATTTAAATCTGGAAAAAATAACTTGTATTGGGCTCGTGTGAAAGTGAGTGGAGACTTTGATAATATTAAAGAGGATTTAAAAGATAGGTTAATAGAAGCAGCGGTGGATGCAGCGATAAAGAAATTTGTTGATTTAGGGTTAGATCCAGAAAAGATAAAGCAGCTACTAGAATTAAAACCAGAAAAGGTGAGTCAGCTACTAAAATTAGATCCAGGAAAGATGAAAAAGCTTCTCGAAGATGGCTCAAATCTATCTAATATTTTAGAGGCTGTCAAAAAAGGAGATCAAGGTGCTATTGGTGCTGCGATGAGTATATTAGGTAGCTTAACAGGTAAAAAACCACCTAATTTGAAAAAAGAAAATGATCCTAATAAAAAAGATGATTCTAAGAAAAAAGATGATGGTGTTATACCAGAAATTAAGAAAATAATTCCTTTTGAGTTACCGTTCTAGTAAATATAAAAATTGATTTAATAACAATTATATGGATATAGCAGCAGGGCAACGATGGGTTAGTGACTCGGAGCCAGAGATGGGACTTGGCATGGTGCTAGGTATAGAAAATAGGGTAGTAGATATTCTATTCCCGGCAGTAGAACAACGCAGGAAGTATTCTTTAGAAACTGCACCTTTGAGACGTGTGGTATTTAACAAAGGCGATAGAGTTCTTACTCATGATGACTTTGAGTTAGAAGTGTTAGAGGTGAAACAAGAGGGTGATGTGGTTCAGTATGTTACCCAAGATCGTATTCTTGAAGAGGGTGAGCTTAGTGACAGCATGTCACTAAATAAACCTCACGATAGACTCTTAGGCGGAGCGGTAGATGAAGATAGAAATTTTCGCTTACGAGTAGAAACTCTTTATAGAAGCAGCCAGATAAAAGGAAGTGTTTTACGAGGATTCATGGGAGCACGTGCTGATCTCATCCCGCATCAGATGTCGATCGTGAGTGAAGTGTCTAAGCGCGTAAGTCCTAGGATTCTTTTAGCCGATGAGGTAGGCTTAGGTAAGACGATAGAAGCTTGTATGATTATGCATAAGCTTCATCTTACAGGTCGAGCAGATAGAGTTCTTATCTTATTACCAGAAAGTTTGGTTCATCAGTGGTTTGTAGAGCTGTTGCGCAGATTCAATATGATGTTTAGTATTTTTGATGATGAGCGTTGTAAATCTATTGAGGAGCATAATAAGGTGAATCCCTTTCTCGATAGTCAGTTAGTGATCACGAGCATTGATTTCTTAACGCAAGAAAAAATTAGGGCTGAGCAAGCTCTTGAAGCAACATGGGATATGCTGATAGTGGATGAAGCCCATCACTTAGAGTGGAGCGATTCTGAAGTGAGCCCTGAGTACGAACTAGTAGATAAGATTTCATCCCAGACCGAGGCAGTCTTATTACTTACTGCAACACCACAGCAGCTTGGTCCAGAAGGGCATTTTGCACGACTGAGATTATTAGATAGCGATCGTTTTTCAGATTTAAAATCTTATTTAAAGGAGAGTGAAAATTATGAATCTATTGCCAAATTGTTAGCGAAATTAAGTAAAGGAGAATTACCTACAGATGCTGAGATTAAGAAGTTTGGCAAACACTCTAACAGAGTGAAGGAAGGGATGAAGGCTCTAGCTGCAGGAGACGATGAGAATAAGAATACTCTTATAGAGGATTTGTTAGATAGTTTTGGCCCTGGTCGCGTTATGTTCAGAAATACCAGAGATTATCTTTCTGGCTTCCCTAATCGTGTAGCTCATTTGGTGAAACTAGAAGAAGGTAAGAAAGTCCAGTGGCTAGCTGACTTAGTAAAAGAACTTGGGCTTGGGGAAGAGAAAATTTTGCTGATAGTGAAAACGCGAGCTGAAGCAGAGCGTGTCTCTGAGTATCTCAAAGCGAAGATTAATGTCGAAACGGCATTGTTTCACGAGGATCTAACATTGATTCATCGAGATAGAAATGCGGCGTATTTTGCTGATGAAGAAGGTGCTCAAGTTTTACTCTGCAGCGAAATAGGTAGTGAAGGGCGAAATTTTCAGTTTGCTCACCATCTTGTCTTATATGATTTACCAGATGATCCAGAGCTGCTAGAGCAGCGCATAGGTAGGCTGGATAGAATAGGGCAGACTGAAGAGATAAATATTCATGTTCCTTATATAGAGAATACAGAGCAAGAGGTCTTAGCTCGTTGGTATCACCAAGGTTTAGATGCCTTTGAGCACAATGTTCACGGTGCTACAGAGGTGTATCAGTCATGCGGGGAGATGTTAGAATTGTTGAAAATGATGTTTAACGAAGACGCTATGAATGAACTCGTAGAGTTCTCCAAAAAGCAGATGCTGTCTGTTAAAAAGAAACTGATGAGCGGTCAGGAGAAACTGTTGGCACTTAATTCTTATCGTATCCAAGATTCTCAGCAAATGATTGATAAGATAGAAGCTGTTGATGATGATCCTACATTTGAGAAATTTGTCCTAAAGCTCTTAGATCATTTAGGACTAGGTATAGAAGATATGGGAGAGCGTAGCTATCTGCTTACTGTGACTCACATGAAGACGGATCTAGCTGGAGATATCCCAGATGAGGGGCTGCATGTTACTTTTGACAGGGAGCAGGCATTGAGTAGGGAAGAAGTAAGGTTTATTAGTATGGATCATCCGCTAGTAAGAAGTGCTCTAGATGTAATGCTCGCTAGTGAGTCTGGAAATGCAAGCTTCGGCGTTTGGGAAGAAAGTGGAGAGAAGGGAGTTTATCTTGAAGCGTATTATGTGGCAGAAGTCATTGCCCCACGTTCTCTTAATGTTGATAGGTTTCTTTCCGCTAAGCCTGTAAGAGTGGCTGTGGATCATAATCTAGCAGATGCAAGTGATAATGTAGGTTTGAGAAAGGTAAGACTCAGAGAAGGAAATCTGCGAAAACTGTTAACAAATGAAATGCTAAAGACAAAGCTTATGCCTGCGATGATGGAAAAATGTGAAAAGCTAGCTGAAGCTCAAATGGTGATTGTAGCCGAAGAAGGTATCATCAGAATGCAGGAGAAAATGAGCGCTGAACTAAATCGACTTGAGGACCTAGCGGAAATAAATACAGCTGTAAGTGGTCACGAAATAGCAAAATTAAAATCACAAATCAGCGAACTGCATTCAGCAATAAGCTCAACAAGAGTGAGGCTCGATGGTTTAAAATTAGTTTGGAGAAACTAGTAATGATAGCTATTTCTAGAACTAGAATCATATCTTATGATGACGAAATGTAAGTTAATATCAATAATTAGAAAGCTCTTATTATCTGGAATGCCCGTGTTTATGTGCTTGAGCCTACAGTCGTGTGAGCCTTCAAAGACTACTAAAACGAATGAGAGGGGTGGTAGTTTCACGATCAAATGGGATGGCGCAATTGAGTTTTTTCAAAGCGAAAAAGTATCAAAAAATGAGAAGATGTTATCCTTAGCAGGAGCACCTATCCTATTAATAAACGGCAAAGAGGTTATAGTGTCTGACGATGAGTATATAGCGGATAAGATAAAGGGAAAAAAAGGTAAGTATGCTGCTATCCCTGTTCCTATGGGATGAAGTTATTTTTGTTATCTGGTCGAGATAGCTACAGGGAAGACTTTGTTTAGTTATTCTGGCCCTAAAAGAGGTCTAGCTGTATCTGCTTTATCAGGAAATGATCAATATTTAGCCGCACCTCCAATTATGGAAACAGTCGTTGAGCTAATGAAGCTTCCTTCAGGGGATATAATTAGAAAGTTTGAAGGGTTAACAAAAAATCCTGTTAAATTAATATTCAGTGATAATAATAAATATATTCTAGCATACACAGAAGATAATCATTTATCAGTTTGGAATGTTGATTCAGGCAAGCAACTTCTCATGGAGAAAATGAAAAGGCCTCACCAAGTCATGATAATCAATGATTCTGTCGTGGTGAAACGGCATGATAAAAGTGTAAAGAATTATAGGCTCAATGAAATCAAGACAAAAACATCAGAAGTAAAAAGCTAATTTTCACACCATCTATATTTAAGGGATACTTTTATTGTAATAGTTACAGATAAATTAAGATTTTATTACATTCGCGTAAATTTTACAAACTATTTACATTTTATGAATTGTATTAAAATACTTATGTGTTAAGTTAATTAATTATGAAAAATATCTTTCAAATAATAATTTCTACGAGAAATGTAATATTAGTTGGAGCTAAGATGGTAATGTGTTCTACTTTGCAGGCTAATGATTATGTAAATACAACTAGATCTGAAAAACAAGATGCTAACAGTGGGGTTAAATGGAATGAAACGATAGAGCTTTCTGTTAATGAAAAAAAGTTGCTGGCTACTCAGAGAATAGCGCAATCAGATTCGCCAAAGCTAGTGAAGGATGGCAAGACGCAGTTAGTTTCAACTAAATTGAAAAGTGTTAAAGGAAAGTTTGCTACTATTTCAGTCCCTGATGGATGAAATAGTAAAGGCTATCTGGTCGAGATAGCTACTGGTAAGACTGTATTAAGCTTTTCTGGTCCTAAAGGTGGGTTAGCGATCTCTGCAGTTTCTAATAATGATAAATATTTAGTAGCGCCTACTATGTGGGGGACAGAAATTGATCTGAGACTCATTCCTGAATCCAAAGTAGTTAGAAAGTATAAGGGTTTAACTCAAAATCCTGTAAAACTAGGTTTCAGCAATAATAATAAATATCTTATAGCTTATTCAAAAGATAACTATTTATCAGTTTGGAATGTTGATTCAGCTAAACAGCTTTTGATAGAAAAAATGGAGCTTCCTCACCAGATCACGATAGCGAAGGGTTCTATTGTGGTGAAGCGGCATGATAAAAGTACCAAGCATTATAAGCTAAAAGAAGTGACAGCGAAGAAGGTAAAAACGAAAAGTTAGTAGTTTAACCATCTACCAGTTAAAGAGTTTTTTACTTTAGCTATATCAGCGGGAGTTCCTTCAGCTACGATTTCTCCGCCGTGTTTACCTCCTCCAGGGCCTAGATCTACGATGTGGTCTGCGTGGCGGATAATATCTAAATTATGTTCTACGACGATGAGTGAGTTTCCTGCATCACGTAGATCAGTTAAGGCGGTGAGTAAGATTTCAATATCTTTGAAATGAAGTCCTGTTGTGGGTTCGTCTAATAAGTAGAGTGTGTTGCCAACTGAAGTTTTCGCTAACTCCGCAGCTAGTTTCACACGTTGGGCTTCGCCTCCACTGAGTGTGTTTGCTGGTTGGCCTAATTTAATATAACCTAGGCCAACTTTATTGAGTGATTTGAGAATGGCATCTAGCTTTGGTACATGAGTGAAGAAATCTGAAGCTTGTTGGGTATTCATTTCTAGGACTTCTGAGATGTTTTTACCTTTGTAAGTGATCTCTAGTGTTTCTCGATTGTAGCGTTTCCCCTGGCATGAATCACAGCTAATATAGGCGTCTGCAAGGAAGTGCATGTCCACTTTTAGTGCGCCATCGCCTGAGCATTTTTCACAGCGTCCGCCTTTGACGTTGAACGAGAAGCGACCTGACTTATAGCCACGCTGACGGGAAAGGGGAAGTTTGGCAAATAGTGCTCGGATGTGGTCGAGGGCACCTGTGTAGGTAGCTGGGTTAGAGCGTGGAGATTTCCCTAAGGCTGACTGGTCTACTACAATGACTTTATCAATATGCTCCATACCCTCAATAGATTCATGTTTACCAGGTATCGCTTTAGCTCGATGAAATTCCCTAGCTAGGGTACGGTGAAGAATATTATGAATGAGTGTGGATTTACCAGACCCAGATGAGCCTGTGATACAGACTAATTGGTTTAGCGGTATTGAGACTGTTAGTTTTTTTAAGTTATGCTCAGAAGCTCCTTTTATGATGAGCTGATGATTTGTCTTTGGTATGTACTGATTTGATTGTGTTAGTTTCTTCTTATTTAAATAGTTTGCTGTTAATGAAGATTTTGATTTTAGGAGATCTTGCGGTGTACCGCTAAAGAGGAGTTGTCCTCCCTTGACTCCAGCTTCTGGGCCCATATCGATAATCCAGTCAGCAGCTCGCATCGTTTCTTCATCGTGTTCTACTACGACTACTGTGTTATCCGCATCACGAAGTTTTTTTAGCGCGGCTATAAGCATCGCATTATCTTGCTGATGTAGTCCGATGGAAGGTTCATCTAAGACATAAACAACACCTGCTAGACCTGCCCCAAGCTGGGTCGCGAGTCTGATGCGTTGAGATTCACCACCAGATAGTGTGCCGCTTTTACGGTTTAGAGTTAGGTATCCTAAGCCTACATTATTTAGAAATTCTAGTCGCTCGTGAACTTCATTGATGAGGTTTTGGCAGACATCGATATTTTCTTTAGGAAGTGTAAAATGTTGTAATTGTTGGAGAGAGTCTTCTACGGCAAGCTCGCAGAAATCTTGGATTCCAAAGTCGGGGGAAGATTTTTTGTCAGATGTTAAAGAGATTTTGACGTTGAGGATTTCTGGCTTCAGTCTCTGGCCATCACATTTATTACAATGTTGGGATGTCATAAACTTCCCCATACTTTTTTTTACAGAATCACTTTCAGTTTCTAGATAGAGACGTTCTACCATATGGCAGAGTCCTTCGTAGGTTTTAGTCCATGGGATAGGCTGGCCGTCGCGTTCCCACATCATGGTGATTTCTTGCTCACCTAGACCATAAAAGAGAGCGTCCTTGTATTTTTTAGACAGTTTGGAAAATGGTGCGTCTAGATCTACCTTGAAGTGATCCGCTACAGCTTCTACTTGCCGCTGCACCCAGCCTTTTTTTTTCTTGGTGCCGCCCCAGATCTGCACCGCTTTTTCGTTTAGAGATCTAGTTTTATCTGGGACGAGCAGGGTCTGATCACAGAATAGTTGCGTTCCGAGTCCTTTGCAATCTGGGCAGGCTCCGAGATGGGAGTTAAATGAGAAATGTTTGGGAGTCAGGGCGGGGAGTTCGTAGCCAGTTTTAGGGTTCCGATAGCTTGTTAGAAAGGAGATTTCTTCATAATTCTTCATTTCTGGAGTCATGATGAGCGCTTTTGTTTCTGACCCACAGATACGGAGAGCCATTTCTATAGAATCTGCTAGTCTCGATTCTGTGCCTGGCCGAATGACTAGTCTATCGATGATTATTTCAAGAGTCTCCACATTTTCTGACCAGTGCGGCAGTGCATTTTCTATTTCTGTGAGTTTTCCGTTGATACGGATTCTGACAAATCCTTGACGTTGTAGATCTGTTAGTAAGCGCTCGGGGTCTTCAGCTTCTATGAGAGGGATTGGAGCTAGGACGATGATTTTTGTTTTCTCAGGTTTGCTAGATAGTGATGTGACAATGTCTGCCGATGTCATTTTCTCTAATTTTTCACCTGTTTTGGGATCATAGGGCGTACCTGCTGCTGCGTAGAGAATGCGCAGGTAGTCATAAATTTCAGTGGCTGTAGCGATGGTTGAGCGGGGGTTTACTCCACCTGTTTTTTGCTCAATGGCGATGGCTGGTGATAGCCCTTCTATAGAATCTACATCTGGCTTTTCAAACTGCTCTAGAAATTGGCGGGCGTAAGCAGAGAGTGACTCTACATAACGGCGTTGCCCTTCAGCATAGAGTGTATTAAAGGCTAGAGAGGATTTACCAGAACCAGAAGGTCCAGTGATGACGACTAGTTTACCACGCGGTATTTCTACATCAATGTTCTGGAGGTTATGCTGGCGTGCGCCTGTGATTTTTATGTTCTGCATTACATTTACAGAATTTCAGGATGTTACAGAATCGATAGGATTTCGTATGGGGAGTTTAATTTTGATTTTAAACATTTAATTCACTAGCAGCTTCTTCATCGAGGTAAAATTGAGCATTAGTGTGCTCTTGAAGATAGGAAGCAGAGACGATGTCGTTGATTTCACCTGTTATGGCTTCGTTGACGATTGCTGCTTTACTTTGTCCCCATGCCATTAGGAGAATTCGCTTGGCTGCAAGTATCGTGCCACAGCCCATGGTGATGGCGTGAGTAGGAACATTTGCTATACCGTCAAATGCTGGCGCGGCGTCCTCACGGGTAATTTGGTTTAGCCTAATAGCGCGTGTGAGTGAGTCTTTTGGTGAGCCAGGTTCGTTAAATCCAATGTGGCCAGTTCGACCTATGCCGAGGATTTGGAGGTCTATGCCACCCGCGTCGATGATGTCTTGTTCGTATTGCGCGCAGTGTGCAGGGATGTCTGCATCACTGATGGTGCCAGATGGGAGATGAATATTTTTTGGATTGATGTCGATGTGATTGAATAGATGTAGGTGCATAAAATACCAGTAACTTTCTGGGTGATCTTTATCGAGACCTGCATATTCATCGAGGTTAAACGTGATGACATTTTGGAACGACAGATCATCATTTTTGTGGAGATTGATGAGTGCTTTGTAGTAGTCTATTGGTGTGCTACCTGTAGCCAAGCCTAAAACAGTTGCCTTGCCTTGTGCATCATTTCTACGAATTAGTTCGGCTGTTTCATCAGCTAGCTTGTTGACGGCGACTTGTTTGTTTGTAAATATTTTAGTAATAATTTTCTGTTTTCTCATGAGTAGTTGCTGCGGGTAAAGGTACTTTTTAGGAACAAATGTATAGATACAGAAAACGATAGGGAAAGCAAGGATAGCGAGAGTAATAGCGGTTGTTCCTACTCCAACAGCAAAGTTTGCTAAATTTACTTTAGTTTCGAAAAAGGGGATGGTGCCTTCAATGTCGATAGGTGCTAGTAATTCTAAACTCGAGAAACTTCGCATTTTAGCACCGATTCGCTCTTGGAATAGCATGAGTGGGATTTGCGTGATAGGATTACTTATCCAGCATGCTGCGAGTGCGATCGGGATATTAGCGCGAAACATGAAGCATGCTATAGCAGCAAAGATCATTTGCAGCGGAATAGGGAGCATGGAGCAAAATAAACCAAGAGACAGGCCTACAGATACAGTGGCGAGACAAGGATTCCACATACGTCTGTTGAAAAATTTGAGGATAAGCTTATCTAGCCAATTGACTTTTCTGATGCGGCGGTGTCTAAGTGTGCGGTATGATTTGCGCACTAATTTTGAGTAAAAACGCTGCATGTTAGGATTCGTCTAACTTTACGATCTTTATAGTTCCAGAGGGTTTGTTGTCTTGAGAAATTGATTGAGATAGAGTGGTGGAGTTATTTGAGGTATTTATTTGAGACTTGCGCTCACCAAGAGCATTTTTGAGTGCTCCTTCTACTAGCTGTCCGCAGTGAATTTTCATCGGCGGGAGTGCACCGAGATCCGCTGAGAGTTCTTCTGCATTTAAGTTGCTCGCCTCTTCTGCAGTTTTGCCTTTTAGCATCTCTGTAGCCATTGAAGCTACAGCTATTGCTGTCTGGCAGCCGAAACTTTGGAATGAAGCTTTATCGATTACTTTTTTGCCATCTTTTTCAGTGAATTTAAGCCACATTCGTAGCATGTCACCACAATCTGGGGACCCCACAGTGCCGACAGAATCAGCGTCTGTCATTTCTCCTTGGTTTTTAGGATCTGCGAGAGTATCACGCACTTTCTGCTCAAATTCGCTCATGGTCTTATTTACGGCGAAGGCGATGAGTTTGGCAAGTGGTTTGTTTGCTTTTAGAACGTGATATTTTGAATTCTTTTTTCTATGTGGTGTCTGCTGATTTCAGATTGATCATCTCGGTTAGTTGGTAGTTTTGAAATGAGCGCTGGGTTGTTGTGGTTATAATATTCACGGTCATCAAGATTTTGGTTAGCTAGATGACTGTGTCGTTGATCTGGGTTTTCTGTGCTTGACTGTTTTTGCTGAGGGCGGATAGTTAAGAAAAGCTAAATATATATATTTATGAGTGAGGAAGACAAGCCAGTAGCGACCCTGAGGGATATGTATTCAGATTATTTTCTGGATTATGCGAGTTATGTTATTTTAGAGCGAGCTGTCCCTCATGTGAATGATGGCTTAAAGCCTGTGCAGCGCCGTATCCTGCATTCGCTAAATGAGATGGATGATGGCCGTTACAATAAGGTGGCAAATGTGGTGGGGAATACCATGAAATATCATCCTCATGGTGATGCAAGTATTGGCGATGCGATGGTATGGCTGGGTCAACGTGATTTATTGATAGATACACAGGGAAACTGGGGAAATGTGCTTACGGGTGATCATGCGGCGGCTCCGCGATATATAGAGGCGCGCCTTACTCCGTTTGCAAATGCGATCACATTCAATCCTAAGACGACAGAATGGACCTCAAGTTACGATGGAAGGAATAAGGAGCCGATAGCTCTGTCAATGAAGTTCCCATTGTTGCTGGCGCAAGGTGTGGAGGGAATAGCGGTGGGCTTAGCTTGTAAAATATTACCCCATAATTTTATTGAGCTGATCGATGCTTGTATCGCTGTACTTAGAAAGCAGCCATTTGAGTTGTTGCCAGATTTCCCAACGGGAGGAATGATGGATGCTAGTAATTACAATGATGGTGTGCGTGGGGGTAAAGTGAGAGTCCGTGCTAAGATAGAGATAGAGAGCAAGAAGTTGTTGCGTATCACTGAGGTGCCGTTTGGTGTGACTACGGGTGGACTGATGGATAACATTGTCAATGCGAATGAAAAGGGGAAGATTAAGATCACGAGGATAGAGGATAATACTGCTGCTGTGGCAGACATTTTAGTGCATTTACCAGCTGGATCTGATCCTGAGATTAGTAGAGATGCGTTGTATGGATTTACAGATTGTGAAGTGAGTTTATCTCCAAACTCTAGTGTGATTATAGAGGATAAACCTAGTTTTATGGGGATGTCAGATATTCTTAGGCATAATACACTCCTGACGAAAGATCTGATTAAGTTAGAATTAGACATTAAACTCGGCGAGCTGCAGGATAAATGGCATTTTAGTTCTTTGGAGAAAATTTTCATAGAAAATAGAATTTATCGAGACATTGAGGAGTGTGAGACTTGGGAAGCAGTGATCGAAGCGATTGATAAAGGTTTAGAACCTCATAAGAAGAAGTTACTGCGTGAGGTGACCGAAGAAGATATAATTAGACTAACGGAGATTAAAATCAAAAGAATTTCTAAATTTGATAGCTTTAAGGCAGATGAGGCGATCAATACACTGGAAGAAGCGATCGCTGAGGTGGAGAAAAATCTACGTAATCTTACACGGTTCTCGATCAAGTATTTCGAAGATCTGAAGAAGAAGTTTGGTAAGGGGCGTGAGCGTAAAACTGAGATTGGCGAGTTTGGGAAAGTGGATAGAACGCAGGTTGTTATTGCAAATGAAATACTCTATTTGGATAGCAAAAATGGATTTGCTGGCTGGGGACTTAAAAAGGAAGAGTCTATTGAGAAGTGTTCACAGCTTGATGATGTGGTAGTTTTTACCAATGATGGGAAGCTGAAGGTGATGAAGGTTGCAGAGAAGTTATTTGTTGGAAAGAGACCGCTTCATCTTTCTATATTGAGGAAGGATGAGGAGAAAATTTACTCTATGATTTACCGTGATGGTAGAGATGGTGCGCTATATGCTAAGCGTTTCAGGATCGGAGGTATTACGCGCGATAAGGAGTATGATCTTACGAAAGGAACGAAGGGCACTAGAATTATGTTTTTTGCAATTCATACTTCTGAAGAGGATAGCGCTAACAATCTATTGGTAGTGCATTTGAAGCCTGCATTGAGGTTGCGGAATCTTGCGAGGCCTTTCCAGTTCGGAGAAATCGCGATTAAAGGGCGAGCTGCGAAGGGTAATATAGTGACAAAACACGGAGTGGATAGAGTGGTGAGAGCTCCGAAGGATATGGGAGATGAAAGTAATTTTACCTTGGAGTAAGTCCGGGGTGAATGAGGGAACTGTAGCTGGAAGACTAAGAGCTTATTCGTTCGAAGATGCTTTTTTCTCTAGTAAAGACCTGGGTTAGAAAGTGAGCTTTGCTCTGAGTAGATCATTTACTTCGTCATCGCGTTGTGGTCCGATGCTAGCTATTGCCATGTTTTCTGTTACGAAGAGTTGTTTTGCGAGGTTGTGAATTTCTCTGAGACTTGAGCTTTGCAGTGTTTCTAGAGCTTCATCTGGATTAACTATTTCATCAAAACATAAAAGTGAGTCTCCCATCCAGCCCATTCGAGAGTGGGTGCTTTCTAGGGAAATTTTGCTTTGTCCGTGAGCGAAAGATAAGGTCTGATCTAGTTCATTCTGAGTGAAGCCAGTGGTAAGAATTTGGAGGATGACTTCATTGATCGCACCCAGGCTTTCTTCTAGACGAGTTGCGTCTAGGCCAGCATGGATCTCAAATGTTCCCGTATCGTGATAAAGACTGTAATCGGACGCGATGTGGTAGCAAAGTCCACGCTTTTCACGTAGTTCTTGGAATAGTCTGGAGCTCATAGTTTCTCCCATAATTAGGCTCATGACTCGTAAGATGTGGCGTTGCTCGGAGTGTCTTCCTTCTGAGTGAAATGCTATTGCTAGATGGGTTTGGTCGATATCTCGCTGATCATGTAAATGTGTGAAACTATTAGATTCTGTTAGTGAGTGAGAATATTTTTTAAATAGTGGAATAGTACTATCGGCAGATGTATCAGGTAATACGGGTAGATATTTTTTAGCTATTTCACAGACTTCTGGATGGCTTACTTTTCCTGCTACAGAAAGTGTTAGACCTTTTGTGTGGTAATGTTGAGTGGTGAATTTTTTCAGAGCCTCAGCATCGATTGCCTTGATAGATTCTTGCGTGCCTGTGATAGGTCGACCGAGTGGATGATTTTGCCAGAGAGCTCCTGATAGAAGATCGTGTATATGGTCACTGGGGTTTTCTTGATACATCACGATTTCTTCGGCAATTACTTCACGCTCGCGCTCTACTTCGTCATCTAGGAAGCTAGATTGCCAAACCATATCGCTCATTATTTTTAGAAATTCTGGCAGGAGGGATGCAGGGCCACGCGTTTCTATACATGTTTGATCTTCAGTGGTATATGCGTTGATAGATCCACCTGCACCTTCTATCTGAATGGCGAGATCTAGCGCGGAGCGAGTCTGGGTGCCTTTAAAGATCATGTGCTCAGCAAAATGAGCAATGCCATTTAGCTCCTCAGACTCATAGCGGCTACCAGTGGGTAGGTAGATGCCTGCGGATACTGATTCCATAAAAGGCATTTCTGCAGTGGCTACATGGATACCATTGATGATGCTACGCTGAAAATTCATGTCAGATACATAGCTCAGTTTAGATGAGATAAAAGGTTTGATATTGATAATTTCTGCTATGAATGAGGATAAACCGTTGCATTCATGTGTAAGAGGCTCTAAGGAAAGCTTGCTATGAAATTACTCACTCACAAGGATCCAGGTTACGCTAGATTTATTAAAAAACTGAACCGAAAGGCTGTGCCAACAGATGATCTCTATAGCATAGTAGCGGATATAGTGGCGGATGTGAAGCAGCGTGGAAATAAAGCTCTTTTTGATTACACACAGAAATTTGATGGTCTGAAACTTACTCCTAAATCACTCTTCGTGACTGATGCTGAGATAGAGCAAGCGGAAGCGCAAGTGCATGATGATGTGAAGTCTGCGATTGCTGCGGCTAAAAAAAATATCCATGCTTTTGCGAAGCGAAGTATGCGTAAGGACTGGAAGTATAAGAACGCTCAGGGAGCTGAGGTAGGGGAGAGATTTGTTCCGTATGACCGTGTAGGAGTGTATGTGCCTGGTGGTAAAGCACCATTGATGTCCACTGCGCTGATGACTGCTGCTTTTGCCCAGGCTGCAGGTGTGCCGCAAATACTCGCAGCCACGCCTGCGGGGGCTGATGGGAAGGTGAATCCAGCGCTTCTATATGCGCTGAAAGAATCTGGAGTGACTGAAATTATCAAGGTGGGTGGTGCGCAAGCGATTGCGGCGATGGCATACGGGACTACGACTGTGGATTGTGTAGAGAAAATTTTTGGTCCAGGAAATAGCTTTGTTGTAGAGGCGAAACGCCAGCTTGTGGGTGCTGTCTCTATTGATCTTTTACCTGGACCAAGTGAGGTTTTAGTTATCGCGGATAAGTCTGCTAACCCTGCATTTGTGGCGGCAGACCTGTTAGCTCAGGCTGAGCATGGTGGTGATAGCGTGGTAGGATTTATATCAGATTCTAAAACCCTGATCACGCGTGTGCAAAAGCAGATTGAAAAGCAGATGAAGACGCTGAATAGGGTAAACTATATCAAAGATGTTCTTAAGAAAGGAACATTTGCGCTTCAGGTGAAGAGCTTAGATAATGCTGCGGAAATCTGTAATCAGTTCGCGCCTGAGCACTTATCACTTATTGTGGAAGATGAAGAGTATTGGCTAGAAAAAATCCGGACAGCAGGTGCTATTTATGTTGGGAACTACAGTGCGGTTGCGGTGGGGGATTTCTTGGCGGGACCTAGTCATACTTTGCCAACTGGTGGATCAGGAAAGTCATTTTCAGGAATCAGAGCGGATCAATTTCAGCGACGTACTAGTATTGTAAGGATGGACCAAAAAGCAGTTAAGAAATCACTCAAGCACGTGCAGCAATTCTCTAGAGTGGAAGGACTAGATGCGCATGGCCATTCTGTAGAGATCAGGTCTAAGTAGTAGTGCTGCTCGAAGAGCATTTTTATACAGAATTTTAGAAAGAAATTTTGTTTAAAGTTGTAACATAGGATCTACATTTAAGAATGACTGAGCAATTATTGAATACAGTCAAAAGGTATCATAAAGTAGTTCGTTGGATAATGTGATATGGTATACGGATTGAGCTGCCTCAATTATAATGAAACCAGTGATGCATAGCGATTATATGGAGCTTTGAAATTTCAGAGAGACTAAGATTTCGAGTTCATCTTGATGGCAGGTGTTAAGGTTATCGAGATACTCTTTTTAAAAAGAACCTAAACACTTCAAATGCTGGTTTTTAAGTGCGTTATTTGAGGTGTTTCTATAATCGTTTTATTAAAAATAAATTGGGTGAGTATTGAGGTGAAAAGAGTAATTTTATTCTATAAATCTCAGCGTAATTAGCCACTTCGTGACAACGTTGATATTGATACAATCTGGGCCAAAAAGATTAAGGGGAATGATCTGAAAAAAATTTCAACTAGAAGGAAAAAGCACAAAAATTCTTACAGATTATAACAGATGCTGGTATACAATATGATGTGCAATATGCTAATATAATGGATTGAAAATTTTTTTGATAGAAAAAAATAATAAATACACTGGGAACAGTGGAAATCATAACTGGACATTTTGTGTTAATTGGTTATTTAATTAAACCTCTTTGGTAATAACAAATGAGATACAACAACTACCCGAATGTATTAAGAATTACGATCGCAGCGTGAATCAGCAAATACAGAATCAAATCAGCAGAACGTAACATATTAATTAATGAAGACTACTATTTATCAACTTTTTGTAAGACATTTTGGAAACCTAAAATCCAACAACCAAAAAGATGCAACGATAGAGATGAATGGTTGCGGAAAATTTGAAGATATTTCTAATTTAGCATTGTCTGAAATTAAAGATCTAGGTTTCACTCATATTTGGTTTACAGGTATTTTAGAGCACGCGTGCGGCACGCAATATTCTGGTCTGAAAGCTGATGATGCTACTATTTTAAAAGGAAGAGCAGGAAGTCCTTATGCAGTAAAAGATTACTTTGATGTCGCTCCAGATCTTGCTGTAAATGTTGATCATAGAATAGACGAGTTTAAAAGCTTAGTAGAGCGTTGTCATCAGCTAGGATTAAAAGTTTTAATAGATTTTATTCCAAATCATGTGTCAAGGTCATACCATAGTGATGTTCGACCATCATTAAATTTGGGAGCAAATGATAATCCTCATGAGTTTTGTGCACTAAGTAATCATTTTTATTATCTTAATGACAGCCAGAAAATCCAGTTACCCGGAGGTGTCTTTGAATCTGAGACTAATCCTAGGGTTACAGGTAATAATGCTGTGACACACACACCATCAGAAAGTGATTGGTATGAAACAGTAAAGCTGAATTATGGTTTTGACTTTACTACAGGAGAAATATTATTCGATGAAGAAACGATACCTGTAACATGGAATCTAATGGATTCTGTTTTAGAGTATTGGCAGGATCTTGGAGTAGATGGATTCCGTTGTGATATGGCCCATATGATACCGATGGAATTTTGGAAATGGGCTGTAGATAGAGCACGCACTAGATCTGAAAGTGTCTATTTCATAGCAGAAGCTTACGCAGGAGATCCGATGAAAGTAACGAAAGGAAATGTTCTTAAAGAGCTACTGCAGTCAGGATTCGATGAAATTTATGATAGTGATAGCTACAAAATTCTCAAAGGTATTTATGAAGAGGGGAAATGGGCAAATGACTTAGATGATTTTCTTTGGGATTCCGAGAGACTTCATAAGATGACTCGCTATGTAGAAAATCATGATGAAGTAAGAATTGCATCACCTTTGCACTGGGGTGGTAACGGTGCTAATATAGGAATGGCCGTTAGTGGCTTTCTATTTGGAATTGGTTCTGGCGGCTGTCTTTTTTATAATGGTCAAGAGGTGGGCGAACCTGCTGTAGGCAGCCAAGGATATAGTGGTGATGATGGAAAAACTAGTATTTATGATTATACATCCGTTCCAGAGCTTCAAAAATGGGTGAATGATCATAACTATGATGGTGGTGGTCTCAGCGATGAGCAGAAAGAACTTAGAGAGTGGTATGGTAAATGGTTAAATTTAATGCAATTACCTGCATTTAGTAGAGGTGAAACTTATGGATTAAACTATTTTAATAAGGATAATCCTAATTATGGTAGAACTGAAGATGATTATGTGAGCGGTCGTTGGTTATATGGTTTTTTGAGACGAGACCAAAAGAGCGGTGAGGCTTACCTTGTGATGATTAATTTTCACCCCACAACGACACTACATAATCTAGACGTATGGTTTTCAAAAGATGCGCGTAAATGGCTAGGCAGCTTTGAATACGAGAGTCTTCAGCTAGAGAAATTACGCCCATGTGAAGTAATGACCTATTGTATTAGGCAGGCAAAATAGGGCATGTAAAAAAAATGAACACAAAGGTTGCCAAATAAGTGACTTTAAGTATATTCGCGATGTTCTTAAACGAGACGGGGGAGTAGCTCAGCGGTTAGAGCAGTCGACTCATAATCGATTGGTCGAGAGTTCGATTCTCTCCTCCCCTACTTGTTTTTTCTTTTTTCTTTTCAATAACCATTCATATTAGTTTTTTTATATGAATATTAGACTTAAATTTTTACAGTTGGTTAGAAAAAAATGTTATGGCTTTCAGGATTATTATTTAGTTTTATTGAAAGGATTAAATTTTACTAACAGCTTGGATTCATAGATATCTGAAGGAGCTACTATTTTTTCTTCTAAGTTTAATCGCTGCAGATTACCGAATCTTTCTTTGATTAACTTTGCTACTTTTGGATGTTTCAGGTTGTAGTCTTTGACTTTCTTTATCTTGCAGAGCTTTATACCTGCACATTGATGAAAGACTTTCCAGACTAGTTCGGAGCAATAGAGCGTTTTGTTTGACCACTCAAAGCGGGCATCATAATTTTTACCTATATATTTTTTTGCCCATGCAGTAGCTTTTGCTAGTGCTTCTGAATTTAGTGAAGATGGATCGAGAAGCCTCTTAAATTGATGGTTTTTCTTGGCGCTTCTACTTAGGTATTTTTTAAGCGAAATAAATCGTACTGGTTGTACAGCTTCTAAGATCATGGGCTTACCTTTATCGATAAAAATGACTGCAGTATGTGTCCATGGGGAGTTTGTCGCAGCGATAACTGCGGTAGCTTGTTTGCCGCTTGTTTTAGAAAAAATAATATCACCATTTTTCCATTGAGCTGAAGCTGATGAAGCTAGAGCGACGAACAGGGTAAAAGAAATATAGCTACAAATAAATTTTTTAATCATTTCAACTATGTTACCTCGAAAATCAATATTTCTCAAATAAAATTAGTATCCGAAATGGTCGTGTGCGTTATTTTCCTTCTGCTGTGATTCGCCATTGTTTTTGGAAACGTTGCCAGTGTTCTCTAGATTCTTGGCTCCTGTTCATCTTTTTAGCAACTAATGCACGATGAAGAGCATTACCAGCGATGGTTAGTCTGCGGCTAGCGGGTGAATGACTATTTAGCATAGGGTCCGTAGTGGTGGGTGATTCTAAATGTATGAGGTCGACTAGGTTTGTTAGTTTAGGTCCTACCATCCAAATCACTTTGTCATTTGCAGCTATTTCACGGAAAAGATATGGCGTTTGATATTCGATCAATGGTTGGTCATCTGTGTTTATAGGGTAATTCTTGAAGATTTTGCGAGCTTCTGTAAGATTAGCTATATAGTAACTTAGAATAGTTGATGGTGTTGGCGGCACTAGGTTTTCCGAAACTTCAAACAATGACTTTGAATTGGCTATTTGTAGCATATTTTCTCGGTTTATGGAGGGAGGTATAGGTAATGGACTACTTTTGAGTTGCCCAATTAGAGCTACTTTCTCTGAGCCGGGTGCGAAGTTATTTCTCCACAGTGTGACTTGTCCAAACACCTCCATCATGGTGCGTGTGATGATGCAGAATTCTGTCTCTGTGATCTGATAGAGAGGAAGCCATTGAACAAAGATTCCATTTTGATTCAGGCGCGTAGCTACTGTTTTATAGTGGTCTAAACTATACAAACTTCCGGCACCACGACGGAAAGGGAGGAACAGATCAGCATTAATCATGTCAAATTGCTCTTCCGATGCCATTAGAAAATGTCGCCCATCTTCGATGAGGATTTTAGAACGTGGATCAGTGAATACGCCTCCAGTCATCTCTGGAGGAATATATTTTTTTGCTGCGGTCACGACTGAGGATGTTAGCTCACAGCTTATTATTTTTTCTACATTTGGAAATTCTTTGGCTAGTGAAGCTCCCGCAGACATACCTGTTCCAAAGCCAATGTTACAGATGCTTTTAATATGAGGGAATGCCATGAGGGGAATGCGGGATTGGTTGGCTTGCTCATGGAGGACTTCTGTAGATCCTAATGAATAAGCTCCATTGATTTTGATTGCTATATGACCGTTAGATTTTCTTATAGCTGCTACGGTGCAGTCACTATCCTCCCAGGTTTCAATGACTTCTACAGTCTTAAGCTGAGGATTATGTCCATGTGATATTAGTTTTGTAGGGTTTAAAATAGTGAATAATAAAATGATACAAAGCATTGCTGCACTTCGTGTAATGATGACTGTACGCGTGTTGTCTTTCTTGTTAAATTTAAATGGTAGAACCATCCCTAAAAGAAGGTATCCGCAGGTGATAATCTGCATACTGCCCCACATGCCCAATGATGGTAAAAGAATGAATCCGCAAACGATTGCTCCAATGATTGCACCTAGGGTATTAGCCGCTAAAATACGACCAAGTGCTTTGCCCGGCTCGTGTGCATGGCGCTCGGTAGCCTTCATGAGAAAAGGGAATACTGTGCCGAGTGCTAAAACGGTTATTCCCATTGTACGGAAGCCCATACTATAAATACCGCTCACATAAGCATCCCAAGATTCTAATTTATAGACAGGTTGTAGATCATTTGTGATGTGCATGATTAGGCTGGGATTTAATAAAAGTAAGGTCCCGCCAATGACGATAAGAGCAGAAGTAATCTGGAGTGAAGGTAGTTTTAGCTGTGATAGTAGAGAGCTCAGCCATGCACCAAGAGCGAGGCAGATGAGAACGACAGTAAGGATGATAGAAAATGAGTAAACAGAATTTTCATGGACCTGCGCGAAAATACGAGTCCAGAGTACTTCTAGCGATAGCACTGCAAAGCCAGAGAAAAAGCATAAAATGAGAATAGCTCTTTCACTGATGGTTTGGAGCTCGGAGTTAGAATTTTGACTTAAATTTGAGTCTGGCTCATTTTCTAAATTGATTGTTTTTACCCTAGCTTCGTCTCTGCAAGATAGCCACCATGAGATAGCAGCCACGGAGCTAGAGAGCGAGATGGCAATCCAGTAAGTTTTCTGAAACCCATAACTAGGAATGAGTGTAAATGCCGCATAGGAAACTCCCAATGCTGCTCCTAAAGTATTGGTTCCATAGATAAATGATGCCATGCGTCCGAACTTGCTAGGATGTCGAATGATAGCCTGCCCAATAGCTGGGATAGTGCCTCCCATGAAGAATGCTGGCGGAAAAATTAGAATTAAGGAGAGTACGAATTTGAAAACCATCAGCCACGAAGTGCCCGCGAATGACTTATACATAGAAGGATAAATGCTGTGGAAAATACTCAGGAACCCGAAGTATACGAGCGCGGTGATAACAATTCCGATTTCTAAAATAGCATAGAGTTTCAAAGGGTTAGTGGATTTACTAGTGCGTTTTCCCCACCACCAGCTGCCCAATCCTATACCACCGAAAAATACAGCGAGCGTAATGGAGGTAGCGTGCGCAGTATTTCCAAAAAGTAATCCCAACTGTTTCATCCATAATACTTGGTAGACTAGCCCAGCGAAGCCTGAGGCAAACATCATTACTAAGATCGGTAGGAGTGGAAGTTGCTTTTGTCGTTTTGCTGCCTCGCGCTCTTTTTCTCGCTCGCGTTGGTATTTTGATTGTCCTTTCATCGTATGCTAATTCTTGAGGTGATCATTATTTCTATCGGATTATTCCACAACACAAAAAAGCACGTCCTCGTCAAAGAACGTGCTTTTTAAATAAAAATGAATTTTTTAAAACTAGTAGGCGAAAACCTCTCCTTCACCGAAGAATCTCTTCAGCTCAGCAGCGGCTGTTTCTGGTCCATCAGATGCGTGGCATACGTTGACCATCATGTTTTCACCGAGATCTCCACGGATTGTTCCTGCAGGAGCTTCTTCAGAATTTGTAGGTCCTAGCAGATCGCGAACTACTGTAATCGCGTCATCACCTTCTAGAGCGAGTGCGATAACTGGAGTCTTCTGCATAAATGCTACGATCTCAGGGAAGAACGGCTTGTCTGCTACGTGAGAGTAGTGCTCGGTGAGGAGCTCGTTACTAAGAGACATCATCTTGATGCCGCGGATAGTGAGACCCTTGTCTTGGAATCTACCAAGAACGTCTCCTGAAAGGTTTTTTTCAACGCAGTCAGGTTTTAAAAGAATAAGTGTAGTTTCAGTTGCCATACGCATGAGGTAGACTGTCTATTCGTAACTGGCAAGTAGGAAATTCGATGAACTTGGCTTTACAAGACTATACTCATGGCGTAATGGATGCGTATGTCAGATGAGGATCTAAACAAACGCAAAAAAGGGAAGGGAAAAGCTGGGAAAAGCTTAAAAGATGCGATGGGCTTGTATGGATATATGGATCGCTATAAGCATATTTTTATTCCCTCACTTCTGGCTCTCTATACTACAGCCGCTCTGTCTCTGGCATTTCCCTTTTTTTTATCGAAACTGATCGGGAAATCCATGATGTCTGGAGGAGGGGCGACAGCTTCTAAAGCTGAAATTATAACTAATGTGAATGTAATTGTTCTCTGGCTGATAGGTGCGTTATTATTACAATCATTTATTACTTACTGGCGAGTACGTGGATTTATCAAGTCTGGCGAAGGTGCTTTAAATGAAATACGAAGGTCTCTCTTCACAAGGATGGTGAGACTACCAATGAACTATCTAACAGAAAAACGTTCTGGTGAATTAAGTTCTCGTATAGCTGGAGATCTGGCGATCATGCGCGAGACTCTAATTACTACGGTCCCTAAATTTGGACGTATGATTGTGACTCTGATTGGAGGATTAATAGTGATCTTCATTTGCTCGTGGAAGCTGTCACTGATCATGTTAGGCAGCGTTCCAGTAGTAGTTCTGGCGATTGCGGTGTTTGGGAAGAAGATTAAAAATTACTCTAAAGCAACTCAAGATGCACTCGCTGATACCAATATTGTGGTGGAAGAAACAATCATGGGTATTTATGATACGAAGGCATTCTGTAATGAGGAATACGAAGAGAAACGTTATGATTCAGCATTGACTAAATTTCTCAATATCACGATAGATGGAGCGAAGGCAAGAGCGGCGTTCATCAGCTTCATTATTTTAGTTTTGTTTAGTACAGTGGCATTCATCGTGTGGTTTGGTGCTCAAATGCTAGCGAATGGTGAGATCACAATTGATAACTATATCAGATTCATTCTCTTCAGCGTTTTTGTGGCGGCTTCACTCGGTTCTGTTCCGGAAATTATGAGTCAGCTTCAGATTACATCTGGCGCTACAGAGAGAATTCGTGATCTGATAGATGAAGACATAGAGGCAAACTATGATGTGCAGAATGAAGAGATCTCTGTGGGTAGTGTTTCAGCACAGGGTATCAGTTTTTCATATCCATCAAGACCAGATGGAAAGGTGCTAAATGGAGTAGATTTTGAGGTGGAAACTGGTGAACGAGTTGCTATAGTTGGCCCGAGTGGTGGTGGGAAATCTACGATATTTTCACTGTTGTTGGGTTTTTATCAAGGCTTTAAAGGTGAATTGAAGTTTGATGGTAAACCTATCTCGGAGATAGGTCTCAAGGCATTGCGAAGCTCGTTGGCTGTAGTTCCTCAGGAGGTTTTACTTTTTGGCGGGAGCATTGAAGAAAATATAGCTTACGGTAAACCTGGATCGAAGAAAGAAGAGATTATTGCGGCCGCGAAGCAAGCGAATGCGCATGAGTTTATTTCTGAGTTTGAGGATGGGTATGATACAAAGGTAGGGCCGCGAGGCATAAAGCTGAGCGGTGGCCAACGACAGCGTGTTGCGATTGCAAGAGCCATTTTGGCGGATCCTAAAATTCTACTTTTAGATGAGGCAACGAGTGCGCTGGATTCTGAGAGTGAGAGACTCGTGCAAGCTGCGCTAGATACGTTGATGGAAGGTAGGACCTCCATGATCATCGCGCACAGACTCAGTACTGTTAGAGATGCAGATAGGATTTTAGTCCTACAGCATGGTAAGATAGTGGAAAGTGGAAACCATGATGAGCTGATGTCTAACAATGGCACCTATAAGCTGTTAGCTGAAACTCAGTTAGGTGGTTAATATTTCTACGAAATCATCATTATGCCAGTAGAAGAACAGTTTGAGGAGATCACAGATATAGCGTGCGAGTGCTGTGGATTTAAAATAATGTATTCATCAGGATTTGTTTATCTTGAGGAAGATGAAGATTTTCCTGAGATGGAATATGTCGCTCGTTGGACTGATGGTAAAGGTGATCACGGGGTGGCTTTTCTTGTGTATATTGAGGATTTCGAGAAGTATGCAAGCGTTATGTTTGACTTTGAGCAGCATGCATTCACGGTTGTGAATGCCTCGGATAATGACTGGGGAGACGTGGATGATTCTGAGCTGTTAGGTCGTGATGATATTTTAGGGAGTGCCCATGCTGCTGATTTGTTTAAAGCGTTAGATGAGATTTGGCTTAAAGATAAATCACTCAATAAATTTGCCGAAATGGTGATGATAGATACTGGCGAGTAATTGCTAGTGATGGCACTTTTTGCTTCTTGATTTCGCTCCCTGATCACGATCTCTCTGCTTCAGCCTCTTTGAAATTAGCCTAGAAATGGCCGCCCTAAGGTCTTGCTAAATAAATTTCTAATGGCATTTTTCCCGTGTGCAGGGAGTAGAGAGAGCAGTAAATGTTGTAAACCCAGAGAAGATCAAGGCTGAGGCTGTAGATCTAGGTGGTGTGCTAGGTGGTTTGACTCTGAGACAACAAATCATTTCACTCGCATTGTGGCCTTTGATTCAGAACTTTATGACCGTTTTTGTGGGGCTTTCTGATAGGGTTATAGCGGGGCATGTAACTCCTAAGCCTGAGCTTAGCGCGGTCATCGACATGATGGGGCTAATGATGTATATGGGCTGGCTTATGATGATTATGCAAGGTGCTGTTGCTACAGGTGCCCAGGCGTTAGTGGCTCGTGCTTATGGAGCAAGAGACTATCTACTGGCTGAACGAGCTGTTGGACAATCTATTTTTCTTGGTTTAGTCACTGGGACTATAGCGGGATTATTGTTATGGGTTTTAGCCCCAAGCTTAGCTAGTTTTTTCAGTCTTAATGCCGCAGCAGAGGAGTATTTTTTAGCATTCATCCGGATTATCCTTTTATCCGCCCCTATGAGTGGTATAGTATTTGTCCTTAATGCTTGCTTGAGAGGTGCTGGAGACACTTGGTCTCCGTTTAATGCAATGGTTGTGGTGAACGTGATTAATGCGTTTGCAAGTTATATTTTGGCGGTTCACTTTGAATTAGGGATTAAGGGTATTGCAGCGGGAACAGTGATGGGCTGGGCTGGAGGTTTGGCTATGATCTTGTGGAAGATTTATCCTAAGCAAACTCAGAAAAGCTTGCTGGTTCTGCATCGTAAATGGTTAGGTTGGAATCAGGAGATTAGTATGAGGATTATAAGGATAGGAGTGCCGCAACTGATTGAAATCATGGGGATGTGGTCTATCCACGCTTATAGTATATTGATGATTGCGCGGATAGGGGAAGAAGATGAAGGTCTCATAGGAGCGCACGGTTTGGCTGTTCAGATGGAGTCTATTAGTTTTATGCCAGGTTTTGCAATAGGGACAGCGGCGGCTACGTTAGCGGGACAGTATTTAGGAGCTGGTTCTAGAGGGCTAGCTCAGAAGGCCGTCAGAACATGCTGGAGATATGCTTTGGTGTTGATGACTGTGATGGGGATAGCAATCTATTTTGCCGCTGGATTCCTAGTGCAGATTATGAGTCCAGGAGGTGGTTTGCAGGCTGATACTGCGGTGTCGCTTATAACGATTATTGCATGTGCTCAGCCATTCTTTGCGACTGCAATGGTCATGAAAATGTCGATGAGAGGATCTGGTGCTACTGGTACTGTAATGCGCTATTCCTTCGCTACGATGTTATTATTTAGAGTTGGATTATTGACCTTCGTAGTAAATTTTTATGGAGCTAATTTACAAATGATTTGGTATATATTTACATTAGATATAATTATGCAGGCCATCGTGTTTGTGTGGGTGCATTATAGAGGGAAATGGATGGAGCAGATGGTGTGAATAAACTTAATTAATTGTTATGATTATTCGGCTTCTTGTAATTAGCTCTGCTATTGGAACATTTATGGAGGAATTATTTACCTATTAGTGTCAGTTTTTTTTCAAATGAGTATTAGGAAATTTGAGTTCGTCTTTTTTTAAGTTTGAGATGGTCTGAAGTGATTCAATGGCAGCGCAACTCAGAGCCTGAGCTCCAAGAGCTGATGGGTGAAGCAGATCCGTTTGCAGGAATTGCTTGGTTGTTCCTGCTTTATAAGTAATATTATTTAATTTTATTTCTTTGTCGGCAACAGAACAGGACATAAATGTAGCAAGATCTAGGATAGCTGTGAGCTTTCTTTTTTTTACCCATTTATTTAAAATCTTGTTAGCTTTATTAATCGTTTCTATTTTGGGCACTTGCTTAGAAGATAGCATTTTGCCGATTGAGTGTTTAGCATCAGGAATGTTTCCTATTACAAGAGGACAAGTTATAGGGTCTAGCTTTTTAAGAGCGTTTTTAAAAGTGATAAGTCGTTGTTCTGAAGATGAAAAATTTCCATATAGATGCCAAAATAACTGATCAATAGCGAAGATAACGCTGGGTTTGGAACTTGTCGCTTGGCGAACTTGCCTATGAGAAATGCCGATAGGGTAGATGAAGCAAAACCGATTACTTAGATTAGAAATTTTTCCATTAGGGATAGTTACGATTTTTTTCAGATAATGATCAATGGCTAGTGCATCTGAAAGTGGACCGCCTAATTTCTCTGTGTGCTGAAAGCCGTCTGAAACACTAGCTCCAATAATGAATGGATTTTGCCAAAGATCGTGCGATTTCACCGAAAGCGTGACGAAAGATAAGCATATCAGAAGTAATAAACATTGTTTCATGGTGCTGACATAATATGATATATGCTTCTAACTGTCAATAAGCTATGTTCATTATGTTATATGCTGTGACACTAAATATTCTTTAAAATATCTGCGCAGAATTGTGACCAAGATTCAAGTGAGTCTCTCATGTTGCCTTGTAGCTCATCGATTGTGCTAAACTTTAAATCGGCAATAGAATCTTCATTGGAAGTGACGTCATTGGAATCTAGCTCAAATAGATGAACAACGCCGAGATGAACTTTTCCTACATCGTTTGAGTCATCATTGAGAATAGCGACTATTTTCTGTGTGTGCGTGCCATTGATACTAAGCTCTTCTTCAATTTCTCGTTCCACACCTGCCATGTAGGTATCTAGTCCTAGGTTGTCACTACGTGTGTCTACAGGGTTTATGTGACCTCCTATACCCAGTGAGCGCTTAGTATGGAGACGCGCTTCACCACCTGATTTTCCACGCTGGTAGTTTAGGAATTTTCCTTTGTAGTGGAAAAGAGCATAGGGGATGAGTTGTTTGTGTGATGGATCTTCTTCTGCTTTGGCTCGGTCGATGAAAAAGTTGTTTGTTGGGTTTAGCAGTGATGAATAATACTTATCAACGTCTGTGTTAATGCCTTGAAACGCACCGAGTGAGTCGAAGAGTTCACGCTTAACGACTAAAATTTGTTCTCCTTTATAATCTTTCATAGAATACGTTTAGTAAAAATTGTGATAGTAAACGAAATAGCTTATCTTGCGTAGTTTTTTACATAGTTCGCAATTTTCAAGTCATCAGTGCCAGCTGCCCAAACGTATCTGAGAAAATCTGCCATTGGAATGTCTCCGTGATCTTTAAGAAATTTTCTGTCCCCGCCGCATCCAAACATGATGTCAGGATCAAGTTCACCTCTGAGCTTGGCACGTGCTTTTGCGATAATTCTTGGAAGATAAGCGATGTCTGCTAGCAAATCACCAAATGTTGGTAACATATCGCGTGTAATTTCTTTTTCACTTAGTTCGCCATCCTGTATTACAATTAAGTAATCGCGTCTTGCAGCAGCTACGAGTAGTGCGGTCGATTCTGATGGGCTGCCTTCTGCTCCGAGGTCTTCTACAAAGTCGAATAACTCACGCGGCTTGTAGCCAATAGACTTTAAAAAGCTAATATCTTCTTTATTAAAATAGCTAGTATAGTCAGTGTTGCCGTTTTTGAATTTATCCAAACAGCTGCGAAATAGGTAGAGAAATTGATCGTTCCATGTCATAGTTGTAAACTGGATTGTCACAACGACCTTGTCAATCTATGAGAAAGAATTTTTTTTGATAGAAATGTGTTTTAACGTTTATCTGCAGACGAATCAATCAAAAGTATTATCTTCAAAATCATGAAGCGATTAATTTTTATTTTATTTTTTATGTTTGCGATCCTTAATTTGGTGAATTAATCAGTAATAAAAAATATTTGAGCATGTGTGAAATTGTATCGCAAAATTTTGAATGAAAATGAGTTAGGGTGTATTATTATAGTGGCTGCTGTTGTGAAAAATCTTGGCTGACGGTTATTAAGGAGTCTGAAGTTACTTAACAGCTATTATCATTCAAATGCTATTGAGAGTATAGTATCTCTAAAACACTCTAAGGCTTTCTAAGCAAGTGATGTCGTTATTGTGAAGATAGGGAGAGCTATTCTCAGAAATGCGATGAGAATAGACTGTGGTGATGGCCTCAGATGCGATAAGTAAATGTTTACTTTCGCTGATGTCATTCCAAAGTCCAGAGCTTTCTAGGAGAGGGTCATGATCTGGATTAGACGTGTGAAGTGATTGATCCAGAAGTTTAAGCATTGGGTTAATTTAAATCTCTGAAGCTAACTGTGTGATATCTTTTTGAGCGTCTTTGTTGGCTTCGGGTTCTACAGATTTTTTCTTTTTTAAGATTTGCGAAAGATGGTCAACTCCATTGGATGCCAATTTTGAGGTTAAAGAGGGAAGCAATGCTTTTGCTGCAATTCCGAATCCAATGAGGGGATTAGCAATGGCGACCACTCCACCAATAATAAGCAAGCCATTCGTGATCTGATTACTTTTACTCTCTATTTCAGCAGCAATTTTACTTAATCGTTCTGCGATAGGGGAATTTATATCGAGTTGCTCAAGTTTTTCAGATTGTAATTCTTTCTGTAAAAGTTGTTCTAAGTGATCTATGGAATGATTGTTGGGAACTTGGAAAATTTGATGTTTAGCCAAATTGTTGTCTGTCTTGTAACCTTCAGGTATGACTCGCTATTGTGAATAGGCTGTATTGAGATTCGTTGTCGCGGTCAGGAACGAGGACGTAATGAGTTTCATCAGATAGCTGGTTTTCGATAATGAGAGCTTCTGAAGAGGAAATTAAATCAATCTTACCGTATAGTTCTAAAATCTAGTTTGTATACATAAAACAGCCGCAGGGGTTTCTCCGTGCGGCTGTTTGTTAAGTATTTATTTAGTCTAACTAATTACGCAGCATTTTTCTTTGCTAGCGCATCTTTAGCGAGTTCTACGACTGCATTGAATGCAGTGATGTCATTAACGGCTAAGTCAGCTAGAATCTTACGATCCACGTCGATATTAGCAGCTTTTACACCTTCCATGAAACGAGAGTAAGTGATCTCCTGTGCACGAGATGCAGCGGAAATACGCTGGATCCAGAGGCGGCGGAATTGTCCCTTACGCTTTTTGCGGTCACGGTATTCGTATTGACGCGCTTTAATAACAGCGTCTTTCGCGTAGCGGTATAGCTTTGAACGGAAACCACGGAAGCCTTTTGCTCGGAGAAGAATTCTCTTGCGGCGGGCGCGTGATGCCGGACTGTTGGTTGCTCTTGGCATTGTTCTATTTTTCTTTATCAGACTGTTTTTATCCTATCTCCCACAGTCTCGTCTGAAAATATTTCAGCTGAGCTGAAAAGGCTGTGTAGAGTCTGCTCGAATCGCGAGCAGGGGTGCTGGGTCAGCGTATGCTTCCGAGCTTCATTGTATCTGTGCTAGTAAACTAACGGTGTCCTAGTGGAAAGGAAGTGATTCCTTGATTCTAGGGACATCTGCCTCAGATGCAAGACATGCCTTCCCGAGGGAACGCTTACGCTTGGAACTCTTCTTCTGAAGAATGTGGCGTTTGCCTTGCTTGCGGCGGAGTAGTTTACCAGTACCAGTTACTTTGAAGCGCTTAGCTACTGACTTTCTTGTCTTGGCTTTACCTGATTTTCTGGCCATGAAGGCCGTTAATTAGAGAGATGTTTTCAGAAATCAAGACAAATATGGTTGTTTTACTAAAATTAAGCATTTTTTTCAGATTTGAGTTGTGATTCACTACCTAAAGGTGTTCTCTACAGACATTATGAGCGATATTTCCGATATTAAGATTAAGATGATTACCTCTAAGGGGGAAATGACCATCACTATGTTTGCAAACGATGCGCAGGTTACTTGTGCGAACTTTTTAAATTTAGTAACTAGAGGCTACTACGATGGACTTAAATTTCACAGAGTGATTCCAGATTTCATGATTCAAGGTGGAGATCCAACGGGAACTGGTACAGGCGGTCCTGGTTATAAATTTGAATGTGAGTGCAAGCCATGGTTAAAGCATGAGAAGACAGGTATTCTTTCAATGGCGAATGCTGGACCTAATACGAACGGGTCTCAGTTTTTTATTACCCATGTAGCAACCCCATGGTTAGATGGAAAACATACGGTCTTTGGCGCTGTGGTCGATGGGCTAGATGTAGTTAATGAAATTGAGGGTGGAGATACTATCGATAGTATCACTATTCTGGACAATACAGATGATCTCTTCGCGGCTCAGGCAGACCGAATCATTGATTGGAATAAGGTGTTAAGTTAATGAATTTTGTGTTGAGTGTATTTTGTATAGTATTTATTTTTAATGATTAACTACATTATTTACTTTTTTCTATGAAACGATTTTTAATCTCCTTAGTAATTTTGCTTTTCGTGTCACCGAGTGTTTTCTCCGCTAAACCTCCTGCTCTTATTGGCCAGTATTTAGAGGCTAATAAAACCGTGAAGGGGGAAGTGGTTAAAATGACGCTGCCTCCAGAATACTTTAAATTTAGAGGGGTCATAGAAAAAGCCCAAAAAGCTGATCCTGTATGGTTTAAAAAGTATACAGAAGAATTAGGTGAAGATGTTGAGCACTTGCCATATGATGTTAAATTAGGAATCACGAAAACCGAATATGATAAATATACGTCACTTTGGAAAAAAAGAAAATACGAGCGAGTTAAAAATGGAAAAGTGCAAATTATCTTAACGAAAGATGAAGATGATGAATGGGTAATCAATGTCTCAGGAAAAGGGATGCGAGTGTCCTTGTTGAAATATTCAGCAAAAAAAGATCAATTTAAGTCGGACTTGGGTGAGCTTAAAAGAATTAAAGATATAAATACCAATAAGGAACGTTTTTTAGGAGCCTGGAGAGGTCATGAATGGAGATATTCTAAAGTTGGAAAGTATTCTATAGTGAAGGAAAATTTTGTTTTATGTAAAACTGTTGATGGCCGATATGGAATTATTGTATACTCTCTAAAAGAGATGACTAACTTAGGACGGTCTTTAGCTGATGATCTGCTCATCATTCGGTTTGTACCCAGAAAACTTAAAAAATAATTAGTTTTAAAATCTAATAATCAAGTGTCTGAAAAATTAGCTAAGCTAAAAAATGACAAGTCAGATACTAAGCGCGGTGTATGTGGATTGAGGTGGCGTAAGCTGGTCATCATTATATCTGTGGTGTGCCTAATTACTTATTTGATTATTCTCATTTCATTAAATACCACTTGGGCTAAAAATAAGCTGATACATAAACTTGAAACTAGATCAAAGACGAAATGGGAGTTAGGCAGTGTGCTATGGGTGCCATTTGGTGACATTAGGTTAAATGATCTTAAGACGACGATAGGTAAAGGTGGTGTAGTGATAAATTCTTTAAAAATCTCACCATCTTGGAGGAAGTTGATTTCTGGTTCTCTAGAAATTCAGCAGATTACAGTGGATGAAGCTGATCTAGATTTAGACCTTCAGTGGATCAGAGAGAATTTTAATCAAACTGATACTTCTGTAACTGGCTCTCTACAGAACCGTAATGCTGGAGGAGGATCACCTGAAAATGGTAAAGTCTTTCCTAACGCTGATAAGAAGAGATCTAATCGGGAAGGGATAGGTAAATCTGGTAGTTCTATTAAACCTAAAGATAATCTGCTGTTACCATCTAAGCAAAAGCCATCTACACAGCTAAATAAGATCATCCCGCTTGATGAGAATAAAAAGCCTAATCGCTGGTTAAATATAAAAAAAATGAATTGCAGATTACGAAATGGAGATCAGGTTATTGAAGAAATTTCAAATATATCTGCTTCAATTCCGTTTTATGGAAAGTCAGTTCAAGGAGCTTTAAAATACAACTTCTTGAATATTGAAAAAGAGCACCAAGTAAATTGGACAGGCCAGGATTTGGTAGTAAAAGAAACTTCAGGGAAATTATTTTGAACTAAATATCAGTGGGGATTGAGGTGTAAGCCAAATGTAGCAGGGTTTCCATTTGTGCTTCACGTTACGATCCCTCAGCAGAAAGTGAGTCACAGCTTTGATCGGAAAAATATACATTTTAAGTTTTCATCGGATAAAATAACAGCAAATTGTATGTTAAATGGGAGTTTGAGTAGTCCTCTTACATGGCGAGGTATTATTAATGCAGATTCAGAAAATACCACGATCATCGAAACACAAAAAACGGGGGGAAATATCCAGTTTGATTTCACTAGAATAGTAGCGACAATCGCGAATGGTGTGTTCCATATTCCAGCAGCTGAAGCGTTAGGTCATAAGTTATCAATACTAGCAAATGGAGCTATTCGTAAAAATTTATATGGATATGGAGTGGTTAGGTTAATTGCAAATGAGGAGCATTATAAGTTTTATGAGAAACTCTATCATGGCTCAAGATGTATAAATATTGATGAATTCCCTTATTATTTCTTAATTCCCTTAGATACACGGGATCGTAGATACTGTGATCTTTACCTTGATGGTAAGATCAATGATCTAGAAATCCGTCATAATCGGAGTGATACATGGCAACCACTAAAAGAGGTCTTTAAAAAGCTTCAGAATTTCAAAAATAAGGAACTTAAAGAAGATGACTTATTTGAAGAATGAAGAGTAGTAAGAAGGTTGCCAAGGGATGGTGATGAGCTAGCTTGTGCTATTTATAAGCTTGGATTTTTGGAGTTTTAGTTATGTTAGTGAGTTTATAGTTTGTTGTCATACGTATGATCCCAAGGTTTAACCATCTAATATAGAATGTATTAAAGGATATAAAACATCAAAAAAACACAGAGAAGTCTTTACTTTTCAAATGGTGCGCCATGCTTGATATATTTAATGACTATCAAGACTCTTAGAGCATCAATCTGTTAAAGAAACTTTCTAACAAGGTTTCGAATTTCGCCGCTTTATCCGGACTCGTTGTGAGCAAAAGTAAATCTTTCAAACCTGAAGTTTTCCTGCTCGCTCTCGTCAAAGCTGCTAACCAAGGTAAAGCTTCATTTAATAAACTGGCTAAGAAATGAGTAACCTAGACTCAGACTGCTCGATAAGTCCACAAGCCTTATGGAAAATATGGAAAAGGTTCGCGCGAGAAGGCTGTTTACTCGAACAATTTATCGGTAAATGTATAGCCTTAGTAACCTCTCACGCAGTAGTCGAGGCGAAGAAACATGAACAAAAATCTCATCGTATTTTAACCGAAGATTCCAGCATTTGTAAAAATGCTCAAAGCATGCGCTAGTCTTTTCCTCGTAAATGGAAATAAACATGGAAACATAGCAGGAGTGAAGCTCAACCTCATCTATAATCTCCTCACTGGAAAAAGTGCTGAACTCTCCACTCACGCGGCTACTTCTCAAGATCGCAGCATCGCCTACGACGTCATAGACATCGTCAGAAAGGGAGATTTAGTGTTACGAGACATCGGCTATTTTAGCGTAAAACTATTTAGCCTTATAGAGCAGAAATCAGCTGATTGACTCTCACGAGTCCCGCGCTGAGTAAACATTTTTACTAATCAAGATGAAACTATAGAACCTCTTCTCTAGATCTTAAAGTCTGGCTTGATAGATCGTGAGATAAAGCTCACAGAAGAGTATACCTCAGCTAGATTAATAGCAGCAAGAAAGACGAAGCATCATTCAGAAATGGTTGTTAGAGAGCTTAAAAAAGAATTCAAAAAGAGAGGGGAAACACCGAGTCAGAAATCCATTCAGCGCGAGCAGTGGCACTTACTAGTCACCTCAGTGTCAAAAGAGAAAATGACAAGCCAAGAACTGGGAAGCCTCTATGGTCAACGTTGGTAAATAGAAATCATATTCAAAGTATGGAAACAATCAGGAAGCCTTACTCGATGACTGTCAAAGAAGAGTGGTTACCAGTATATACTTGGTGTTTTTCTAGCAGAAGTATTTCGTTTAGCCCTAATCATGCAGAGTTACGCACGATTACGTCGCAAATCTTTAAACTCAACTCGGCTAAGCATCTCAAAATTAAGTGATTGGATATCCACCCGCATAGGGAATGCCCAAAGCATATCTTCGCTACTCAAAAAGCTTCCACCATTTCGTCTCATATCCACACAAAAAAGAACTCGCAAAAGCCAGTTAATGAGCATGTTAGAACTCTTAGGTTGATGCCTATGAAGTAACTATTCCAAATCAGATAGATCAAGCTACAGATGATAACTATTGATGATTAACATAGTGATAATAGCTAATCTCATAGTAGGAATGAATTATTTTAGAGCAGTGTATTGTTTTTTTGAGTAGGCTATTTTTTTCCGAACTTTATAATTCTTTGAACGCATAAAGTAAAAATTCTTATATTTACGGCACGCGCGGCACTAAATTATATTGAAACTTGACCTCAATTTTAAAATATGTAAGTTGTTCTGATCGAACGATATTCTGAAGCTAGTGTTACAGAAAAGATTAGTTCATTATAAACCATAACTTAGAACAAATGAAATCCATATTAATAATATTTTTCTCGATAGTCACATTCAGCGTTGCTCAAATTTATCAAGAGAGCAATGGAGTAGTAATTATTGAGGCAGAAAATACTCTGTCTCCTCTAGATTTATGGCTAAAAAAGACGTCAATTGCAGGATTTACAGGTCCAGGGTATATTGATTTTACTGGAAATAGCTTTCTTAATGGCCCTCCTAAGTCTCCTTTAGAATATAGCTTTAAAATTAATCAGGGTGGTCTCTACTACCTTCATTTGCACTGTGCCCGTGAGACACAGATTATCAATGGTGAAACAAGACACGATGTTTCTAATGACGGCTTTGTTAGAGTTGAAGGAAATTACGGCGCAGGTCCTAATCCTGGTAATAATCATGGTAACGATGCTCCACTAACAATGTTAAAATCTAATACTAAATTCTTCGGTGGCAATCATAATTCCTTTGTTTGGGCGTCTGGAAACCGCCTAGATCCAGGTGGGCACAATAATAAAAGAGTAGCTATTTACGACTTTATTGCTGGAGAAACTTACAAGTTAGTCGTCTCAGGCAGATCAAAGGCTTTCAAGTTAAACCGAATTATGTTCCGTCGATTTAATGTTAGAGCTAATACGGCTCAAAACTTAAACAACCCAGAGTCTACTATTTCTTCTCCAAGTATCGTGTACCGAGCTCTCACTGATTTCAGCATGCTGAATAGTGGAGAGGTTCCATATTACAAGGATACTGCTAGAGATGCACTTGCTATTAATGCTGGAGTGGTCGCGGATAGAAATAAGTTTGCAAAAGCTAAAGTCGCTTTTAATGGCAGTACGGGTAGCTATGATGTGACAATAACTACGCTAACTGAAGAGGACGGAGAGTCAGTATATCGCTTGCTTGTTGATGGCAAGGTAGTGGGAACCTATACCAACAGCTATATAGGGCCAGGGTCACCACTTGATATGCAGCCAGAGACTCACACTTGGCCAGGCATTTTAGTCAGTGAAGGCTCGATTATTGAAGTTGAATCAAATACTCATACAAATGGAGAAATCCCTGAAACAGGGGGCACGGCATGGTCACGGGGACGATGGCGTCAGCTCGAATTTACACAAGCGTCAAATCAAGATTATACTACTTGGATTACATTGTATCCAGGCACAGCAGCAGAAAATCTGGCTCCTAATAAGGACGCTGATGGTGATGGAGCAACAAACTTATTTGAGTATATGTTCGGTTTGAACCCTTTGAGCGCGGATTCTTCTTCTCCTGTAACTACAGGGTTATCTCCAGTTGATGGCACTTTCAAATACACTCGCAGAAACCCTAATCTTACTGGATATACAAGTTATCAGGTATGGTCATCTGAAAATCTAATAAATTGGGTTCATGACACCGCTGCTAGGCAGGTCTTTGATAGCGCAGCGGATCTCCAAGAAGTGACTGTTACCTTGAGTAATCATTCCTCTATAGCACCTAAGAAGTTTGTTCAGATTAGAGTTGTGAAATAATTATAACCCTAAATCAAAAAAACTTTTGATTTAGGGTTATGTAACCGTATTAATTTTAGTGCATTTAAAATGGAGAGAAATAATGGAGTAAGATGTAGTTGGCGGTAGGTTGGATATACTAAGTTTACCGTTCGATTATTTACTGACTCATGATTGGGACTGGATGAAATAAAGTTGACAGTATTTTTTTGGTTAATAAATTGAAATACGATGTTCAAATTTAGTATTTATTTATTTATGGCACTGAGCTTTTTGAGCTTGGTGTCATTTGCACAAAACATCGAAAAGAAAGAGAGTAAACCAAATATAGTTTTCCTATTTTCTGATGATCATGCTATTAATGCCATCTCGGCTTATGGCGGGCCGTTGAAAGATAAAGCGCCTACGCCTGGTATCGATAGGCTGGCGAAAGAGGGAATGATTTCCTATAGAACGTTTTGTGCTAACTCTATTTGTGGACCTTCTCGTGCTAGTATATTGACGGGTAAACACTCGCATTTAAATGGATTTAGAGATAATAATTCGTCTCATTTTGACGGACTGCAGCAGACTTTTCCTCAGCTGTTGAAAGGATCGGGGTATCAGACTGCGATGATTGGCAAATGGCATTTGCACTCAAATCCTATCGGGTTTGATCACTGGGAGGTGCTTCCAGGGCAGGGTGCCTACTACAACCCTGACTTCATTCAGATGGATGGACAGAAGAAGAGGTTTAAAGGTCACTGTAATGACTTGGTGACAGACAAAGGCATTACATGGCTGAAAAAAGCCCAGACTGATGGGAAGCCTTTCGTGGCGATGATTCAGTATAAGGCGCCGCATAGGCATTGGAATGGCGCGTTTAGGCATTTGATGCTTTTTGATGATGTTACTATGCCTGAGCCAGCCACATTATTTGATGATTATTCTAAGCGTTCAAAGGTTTTAGGTGAGCACGAGATGGGAATTGGTGGGCATATGTATTGGTCTGCAGATATGAAGTTTCATGGAAAAAATCTATTTCCTAAGTATTTCGCAAATGGCTGGGGAAATAATAATTATAAGCGCTTATCTGATGATGAGAAGAAAATCTGGGATTTGGCTTATGGCCCCAAAAATAAGAAGTTTATCGCAGATATGAAAGCGGGAAGGATGGATGATAGGGCGATCTTGCGGTGGAAATATCAACGTTATATAAAAGATTATTTACGTTCTATTAGAAGTATGGATGAAGGTATCGGTAAAATTTTAACATACCTCGATGATAGCGGTCTGGCGAAGAATACGATTGTTATTTATTCATCAGATCAGGGGTTTTATCTGGGAGAGCATGGCTGGTATGATAAGCGCTGGATGTTTGAGGAGTCATTTAGAATGCCGTTTTTGGTGCGCTGGCCTGGAGTGATTAAGCCTGGATCATCATCTAAGACATTGATTCAGAATATAGATTTTGCGCCTACGTTTCTAGAGCTCTGTGGTGTGAAGGTTCCAGTTGATATACAAGGCCGCTCATTGGTTCCAGTTTTAAAGGCGAGTGGAGCTGAGCCTGAGGGCTGGCGTGATGCTTTGTATTATCGTTATTACGGAGAAAGCACGCATCGTGTAGCGGCGCATGATGGTGTGCGAACTGAACGGTATAAATTGATGTGGATTCCTAAAACTAAGGAATACCAGTTATTTGATTTAGAAAAAGACCCTCAGGAAATTCAATCTATGCATGAGAATACAGCGTATGCAGGAATATTATCGGATATGAAAAAGCGGCTACTAGACTTGCGCAAGAAGTATCGTGCGCATTCCGCAGTGATTCCAGAGCATCGGTTTGCTAGTGATTGGTGGAAAAAACGCCAACGTCAGAAAAATAAATTAGCACGTAAAAAAGCATATGATCTTATTTTTATAGGAGACTCGATTACCCAAGGATTTGAGAATAAGGGGAGGGCGGCTTGGGATCAATATTATAGTCCGAGGAACGCATTGAATTTAGGTTTTTCTGGCGACCGCACTGAGCATGTTTTATGGCGTTTAAACAATGGAAATCTAAGAAAGCAGAAGAATGCTAAGTGGGTGGTCTTGATGATAGGCACTAATAACACAGGAAAGAAACAAGATGCTTCTGAGACTGCGGAAGGTATTAAAATGATACTATCTACGCTTCGGGCGCGTTGCCCTAAGGCTAAGGTGCTTTTGCTAGGCGTGTTTCCGCGCTCTGTGAAGCTTAATGATAAGTTGAGAACAATTAATACTGAAGTTAATATGAGAATATCCAAGTTTGCTGATGGAAAACGTGTTCATTTTTTCGATATTGGGGATAAATTTCTCAATGAAGAGGGGGGTTTGATGCGAGAAATCATGCCAGATGCTGTGCATCCAAATAAAAAAGGATATAAAATATGGGCTGAGGCGATAGAAGGAAAACTTATTGAGTTGGGTTGTAAGTCACTAATCAAGAATTGATTTCGTGTTTTTTATTGATTGTGAAAGGCGATATAAATGACTCAAATGTGTGTTTATAAATTATTTTTTATCCTTTTTATCTTGTCAGGTAGAGAAAATTGTATACTCTGAAAAGTGGATTAAATAAAAAACCTATCCGCAATATAAAAATAATACATAACAGAATAAAAAAGAGGCTTAAGAGATAATACAAAAACCACTCTGCGGCACAAACAATAAACAATAAACAATACATATAAAATGAAAATAAATACACAAATTAAACAAATTCGCAATCGTAAGGGATTCACACTCGTTGAGCTACTCGTAGTTATCGCAATCATCGCTGCATTAGCAGGTCTCTCATATGGTCCTATTATGAAGCATATTGAATCATCAGCTCGTACAGAGGCAATTTCTAATGGTAAGAATATATACGCAGCAATGTTAGGATTTATGGGTGCCAATGATAATTCTTTCCCAGATGATAACGCTGTTACTCTAGCTGGCGGTACAATAGGAGCCACTGCTGAGCCATACTACCAAATGTTGTTATCTCAAGGTCATATGACAGATGAATCTTATTTCCATCATAAAAATGGTGTAAAAGTCGGACTAGCTTCTGCTACCAAACCTAATAATGATGGAGTACTTGCAGCTACTGAAAATGTTTGGGGATATGTTGAAGGATTAACACCAGCTGAATCAACTTCACCATTTATTTTTGATTCAAGCACTGATGGTGTTCAGTTTCTTGCTAATACATGGAGAGGTAAAGCAATCGTTATCAATGTAGATGGTGGAGCTAAAGCTCATAACTTAGCTCTTGGTACTACTCCAATCGATCCAGCTAATTTAGGTCAAGCAGCTGTCGTAAATGTTGATCGAGGTACACCAGTTGATATTATGTCTCTAGTACCAGGTTTTGGAACAGTTAAGACTCCTCTATAATTAATCTAAATTCTCAAACCAGAGAAAATCTTAATTGATTTTCTCTGGTTTTTTTGTGCCCTTTTTTAATGGTGTTGTGGATTTATAGTACTTTGCAATGGACATGTTCTGGGAACATGCCAATTTATCACGGATTTCCTCTAGCTCGCTACGATGTAGCTCACTCCTGTTATTCCTAATATAGTCTCTTCATGGTAAAAAACTTTAGTCTTCTACTCGCGCTGCGGTATCTTAATCCCGTCCGAACGAATGTGTCTGTCATTACACTGATATCCTTGGCAGGTGTTGCTATTGGCGTGATGGTATTGATCGTTGTCTTGTCTGTGATGGACGGTTTTGAGGATCTTATAAAGACGCGTGTTCTTGGCCGAGCTCCGCATATTACTTCTTATGCGCGGGAGTGGAACTACGATACGAATCCTGAAGGGGCGCAGAAAGTATCTATTGAGGCTCAGTGGCGAGCTCATATGGAGGCGTTAAAAAATGAAGACTGTGTAGAAACAGCTTATCCATTAGTGGAGGATAATGTTATTTTATATATTAATGATAGCGCGTTGTTTCCTAGAATGAGAGGGCTTGATACTGAAAATCCTAGAACGATGGATGATTTTGGTAAGCTTATTATAGAAGGAGAATTAATGGGTGAGGGATATTTCGCCACGATTTCATCTGTGTTTCAGCAACAATCTGGAATCAAGGTAGGCGATAAACTTGAGGTGCGTTCTATTCGGAATTTACAACAGTTAAAGCCGCTTCTAGATCAACAGGAGTTTGCGCCTGTTAGAATTCAGTTTGCGGAGGAGATAAGTAAAGTAGCTATGGAGCTAAAGCGTGATATGAAACTCTCTAAAAATCCGCAAGGTGAGCCTAGAGAAATGATGTATAATCCTGCTTCTAAAGCGATAAAAGAACAAATCGCTACTTGGCATGGTGCAGATATACGTAGTGGTGAGCGAGCGATGATAGAGGATTTACTCGAGAATACTTTAAAGACTTCAGAATACGATGATGTAGATCCAGAAGAGAAAAATTTTTATCCTGTGGGGACTAAAGAGTCTGCTCTTGCTGCTATAGAGGACTTAAGAACTCTAAATGTGGATAAGATGGATAAGGAGGCGATGAATAATGTTGCATTACCGAAAGATGTTATAGTGGCTGGTATTTACCAGACAGACCCATTTGCGCCAGGACCTGAAATTTTTGCTCCCATGCTGTTGGCTCAAGAGCTTTATGGTGCTGGCAAGACTGGTGTGGTGCAGGGAATAGCAGTCATTTTAAAAGAACCTTATCACGCTGCGGAGCATTTAGAAAATGATTTAGATCATCTCATCATGGGGAACTGGATAGGACAAACGTGGATGGGGCATCATAAACAACAGTTTGCGCTGATTAGTAATCAGAAAGCGATGATGACGATAGCGCTATCGTTTATTGTCTTAGTGGCAGTATTTTCTATAGGCGCGGTGATGTTTACGATCACGTATCAGAAGAAGCGAGAGATAGGGGTGATGAAGGCTCTTGGGGCGACACCTGGGCAGATCACCCGGGTGTTTACCTTTCAGGGAGTGATTGTAGGTATCTTTGGTTCTGTGATAGGCTTAGGGCTAGCATTGTTGGTGTTAGCAAACCTTAAGGGCATACAAAATACTCTAACCGAGGCTGGTTTTAATCCATTCCCCAAAGACTATTATGGTGTGGAAACATTGCCACATATACTGAATGGAAATCAGATCACCTTTGTTTGTGTTGGTGCTTTTATTCTTTGTTCTTTTGCTGCGTTTGTGCCTGCTTGGATAGCATCTAGGGCAGACGCGGCTAAATCTTTACGTAATATGTAAGTATGAAAATCTGGCTTTTAGAAGAAGGTGAACGTGTGGGGCCGTATGAGGTGTTTGATATCAGAGATAGGATATCTAGTGGAGAACTGAATGCAGAAACTCCTGCTTGGTACGATGGGGCAGACGGTTGGGTTGCTTTAGCTGAGGTTCCTGCATTTGAGTCTTATTTTAAGAAACTTGAAGTGATGGAAAACTTGAGTGAGGAAGAGAAGGCTACAAGCGAGCTGATGAATTCGCTAGAGAGTGAGTTGTGTGCGGTCGATTCTAAGCCAAACTCTATTGCTTTTCAAAATGAGCCGCTACATCCAGTGAGGAGGTTTTTTGCAAGGCTATTAGATATTTCGCTCTACACGATTATTCTCTATATTGTACAAATCAAAATGGGAAGTAATCCATTTGATACGAGTAATCCCTGGATGCCTGTTATCCTTTATTTACCTTATGTTTTTTTCGATGGCTGGGCGCTCTCTTATTTTGGTTACACTCCTGGTAAGTGGCTGTTAAATATCCGCGTCAGAAGTACTGGTAATTTGTATTTAGATACTAAAATTGCTTTGATACGTTCCCTCCGTGTATGGGTGCTAGGCTTTGCGATGTGGTCTCCCTTCATGCTAGTATCTACACCTATTATGTGGTTTTTAGCATCGCGCTATGGAAAATTTTTATGGGATATCCCCCATAATACAGTGGTTCATTGTGCGCGTCTGAGAGCACCTAGAATCTTTGGTTATTTCATTTTACTGTTTGCGATGAGCCATCTTTTTAATGCGATGGTACCTCGCGAGTTGATGCCTCCAGATTTGCGTAAGATGATAAAAAAATACGAATAGTAGTATTTTCTTCACAGTTGAGCTGAAACGATTCATTATCCTCATAACATGAAAGACATTGTTTACTTTGATCTCGAAACTAAGAAAAGTTTCTCTGCTGTTGGTGGTAGTAAGCACAAGGATAAGATGGGTATGTCTGTGGGGGTGACTTACTCCACTAAGACGGGGAAATACCATGTGTATGATGAGGAGCATGTGGACAATCTGGTGAATCAATTGGTGGCAGCAGACTTGGTTGTTGGTTATAATCATATCCAGTTTGATTATCCTGTGCTGCAGGCATACACTATTTATGATCTGGAGAGTCAGACTATTAACTTAGATATGATGCTGGATCTTCAGGATAAATTAGATTTCAGGCTAAAATTAGATTCTATAGCAAGTTCATCGCTAGGGACGGGAAAGACTGCTGATGGTTTAGATGCGTTGCGCTGGTGGAATGAGTTTCAGAAGACGAAGGATGAATCTTTTATGATGAAGATAGCTGAGTATTGTTGCTTTGATGTAAAAGTGACTAAATGCGTGCATGAATTTGGCATAGATAATGGGCATGTTTACTATGATGATAAGAGTGGAGAACGAGCAGAAGTGGATGTGAGCTGGTAGATAGTTAGAATTTTTAAGATGCAAAACAGATATCAAGACGGATATAGGAGATTGATAATATTATTTATCGTGCTGGCGAGTTCATTGCTGGTAACTATTGGTATGCGGAAGTTATCGGGAGGAGCAGGTTTATTTGAATTTCTGAAACAGACTCCTCCCCTATCCCATAATGGGAATGATGGATCTGAAGTAGACAAGGTAACCTTACAGAAGAAGGCTCCTGTGAAAGTTTCTGCTGTTCAAAACCTTATCGCATTAAGTCAAGAGTATGCTAAAATAGCAAAAAACGTGCGTCCATCTGTGGTGAATGTGGATACTACAAGCACTTCATACACTCGCTTTAGGGATAGAAGGGGATACATAGGTTCTGTGCCTAAGAATATGAAAGGGCAAGGGTCTGGCGTCATTGTTACAAAAGAAGGCCATATTATCACGAATCATCATGTAATCGCAGACAAACAACGGATCATTGTTACGCTTTCTAATGAAGATAAGTATGAAGCTAAGCTGATCGCATTTGATCCGTCGATCGATATAGCATTGATAAAAATAGAAGCGAAAGGAGCTGTAGTTCCATTGAAGTTTGGTGATTCAGATAAAGTAAGAGAAGGGCATATAGTGTTAGGTTTTGGTAATCCTTTCGGAATAGGTAGATCGGTTACGAATGGAATAGTCTCTGCAAGAAGAAGCTCGCGCTCTGATAAGCAACCATCACTTTTTCAAACCAACGTGGCTATCAATCCCGGTAACTCAGGTGGACCTCTGGTAAATGTGCTAGGTGAAATAGTGGGGATCAATTCATCTATTTTCTCTAGTGATAGAGAGAACCCTAGCTTTCAGGGGATTAGTTTCGCTATTCCTTCTAATTTAGTGAAAAAAACGTTTTTAGATTTGCTCAAATATAAACGACCAATGCGCGGATTTTTAGGTATTTCCGGATATGATGCGGATTCCAAATATATTAGAGAGCGTTACGATTATAAAAATAAAGGAGGAGTTTTGGTGGTGGAGGTAACTAAAGGTTCTCCAGCTGATAAAGCTGGAATTTCTAAGGAAGATATCATCACGAAATATGATGAAAAAATAGTGTCTAAAGGTGAGGATTTAGTTCAAATGATACAGGAGGCTCAAATAGGGAAAGAAGTGAGAATAGAGCTTTGGAGTAACAAAAAACGAAAGATCGTGAATGCGATGATAGCAGCTGTAGATGCTGGTACGGCATTACCTCCGCTTCCTGAGATTACTACTCAACAGGCAAAAAAAATTATGAATAACGTTGGTATACGTCCTATTAATTTAGGGCCTTCAAATGTGAATGGTGTGAGAGTGCGAGAAGTGTTCCCGAATAGCTTGTCTGATGGTAAAATCCTTCCAGGTGATATTATTTATCAGATCAATAAGACTCCGATTTATCATGTGAAACATTTTTATCAGGTGATACTGAGCACTGTATCTTCGGCTAAAATACAGTTTTTTTATATTAGAGGAGGTAAACGCTATTCGGTTCCTGTGAACTTAGGAAGGGTTACGCGCTAGCTGTTTTTTGATGTTTGATTCAGAGTTTTTATTGGATGAATTGTAAGATTTTTTACTAATGATTGCTCACTGCAGCTCGATAACTTTCCTCTTCCTACAATAAATATGTCGTAAAAAACATACTCTTTGCTTTCTTTTAACTAGGAAAGTATGGCTGCACTTGCTAAATAAATGGCAACTTAAGAACAGAATTAGAACAAGAATAGAAATTAATCAATATGAGTAAAATAGCAAGTAGTATGGTGGATACGGTGGGGAATACGCCACTGATTAAATTAAATAAAATAACTGAAGGTGTAGGTGCAGAAATTCTTGTGAAAGCAGAGTTTTTCAATCCATTGTTCAGTGTGAAAGACCGTATCGGTAAGGCTATGATCGAGGAGGCGGAGAAGAGCGGGAAGCTGAAGCCTGGTGGTTGTATCATCGAGCCTACTTCTGGAAATACTGGAATTGGTCTTGCTTTTGTCGCACGTGCGAAGGGATACCGCTGTATTCTTACTATGCCTGAGACTATGTCTGTGGAGCGCCGAGTATTACTAAGAATGTTAGGTGCTGAGCTTGTTTTGACACCTGGGCCAAAGGGAATGGGTGGAGCGATAGCGAAAGCAAAGCAGCTGATCGAAGAATTTGGCGAGGGCGCATTTGGTCCACAGCAGTTTGATAATCCAGCGAATCCTCAAATCCACCGCGAGACGACTGCTGAAGAAATTTGGGAAGCTACGGAAGGTAAGATAGACGCCCTTGTAGCTGGTGTAGGAACAGGTGGTACGATCACTGGAGTTTCGGAAGTTCTTAAGGAGCGCTGTGATATGAAATCATTTGCGGTGGAACCTGTAAACAGTCCTGTGATCTTTGGAGGAAGCCCAGGGCCGCATAAGATTCAAGGAATCGGTGCTGGATTTATCCCTGGAAATCTTAACGTAGATATCATCGATGAGTCTATCAAGGTGTCTGATGATGATGCTTTTACTACAGCGAGGCAGCTTGCGCAGGATGAGGGGCTGCCAGCAGGTATTTCATCTGGCGCAGCAGTATGGGCTGCGATCCAGCTCGGTAAGAGACCTGAATATGCAGGGAAACGTATTGTGGTCATAGCGGCTTCTTCTACAGAGAGATATCTCTCTACACCTCTTGCTGAAGAGGTGAGAGAAGAAGTAGCTAAGTTGCCTGTTTCTGAGATTGAGTAGGCTATTAGAAATTCTAATCACGCGTTATTCTGCATTTATTTGTGGGTAGCGCGTTTTTTGTGATTTGACTCAACATAAAAATGGCAGTCGCAACGAAGCGACTACCAAGTGATGAACAACTTAGAAAGTTGTATGTTTTATTTAGAATTTAATTTCAAATCCTACATAAGCTGTGCGTCCAGCATTGGCTCTTGGTCCTTCTGGAAGACGGGATGAGACGAAACGATCGTCGAACAGGTTACTAATACCACCGATGAACTTTACGTTTTCATTGACCTGGTAGTAACTACTGAGGTCTATGACGAAGCCGCTATCAATTTTTCCGTTTCTAGAGGATGAGCCTGCTGTGAAATTATCTTCAACTGCTGTTCCGAATGATTCGCCAGTGTAAGTAGCATCTAGGTTAGCTCCCCATAAATCGGTTTCATAGCCGATTCCAAATGATGCCTGGAATTCAGGGATGTATGGGATGCGGGCGTCTGCTGCTCCTCCGCTGTAGATATCGCCTTCACCACTGTCTTCTAGTGCGTTGTCAATGGTAGCAGATGTGAGCGTGGCAGTAGCATAGATAGGCATACTGGCTGTAGAGCTAGTTAGTAGATCATAGCTGATGCTTGCCTCTAGGCCATAGACTGTGGCAGATCCAGCATTTCTAGCAGATGCGCCTGAGTCTCCTCTGCCTGCTTCAGAACCTACGATGTTTGAGTAGTCTGTGTAGAAGAGAGCTAGCTCAGAGTTGATGCGATCTGTGCGGTGGCGAACACCAATTTCATAGCCGACGCTTTCTTCTGGATTTACTCCATCTTTGAGTGTGGCTCTAGGACCAGGGGTAGAGAATCCTTTATAAACACCACCATAAGCAATGCTAGTACTGTTGATATCATACGTGAAACTTATTCCGGGAGCGAAGTAATTCAATGAACCATCATAAGATTCATTTTTAGCATAATCAGTGTGGTGCAAGTCAACGTATTCATAGCGAGCACCTGGCTTCACTGTGAATTTACCGAAGTTCATCTCATCTTCTAGCCAGACTGAGATAGCTTTTGCTTCCTGTAGTCTGTTTCCTTCTTTATCTGGACCGCGGTATTCCCCTTGCTGGCCATATTTTACTCCGTCTACGCCACCGTTAGCATTGACAGCATATTCATCAGCCCACTGGTAGCGGCGGATTTTATCTCGGTGTAGTCGTGTTCCGAAGTTAATTTTGTGCTCTGCTCCAAAGGCCTCGAGTTCATATTGACCAGCTAGCTGTAGACCGTAGGATTTGTATGCTCGGTTGTTGGCTTTTACGTCTAGGAAGCCTGCGCGTGTGCCGTTGAGAACACCAAATTCATTGACATATCTGCCAGTAGGGTCTCCTAGTACACTGTGAAGGCTTTTTCTATCTCCTGAATTTACGCCTACCTTATTGAGTTTATACCAATTTCTAGCAAACTCATTATAGTAACCAATAGCCTCAAGCGAGAGTGATTCCGTCGGTTTGAATTTATAGGTGAGGTTAGTGCGGTGTTGTTTCGTTAAAATATTATCGAAGCGTGATCCTGCGTAGCGTCTGTCTGGGAACCTTAATACGTCAGTATCTGACTGTCCTAGATAGGATTCATTTGCGTCTAGCTCAGAGAATCCGTATTTGAATTCTAGCTTTTGTTCCATTGCTGTATCTGGTGCCCAGGATAATTTAAGCATTGGCTCGATGAGTGAATGTCCATTGTCTCTTGGGTTGGGAACTGCTGCTGTAGATTGTGTATTTCGGAAGCCGTCAGAGCTGTCATAGAACATTTCTAGCAGATAGCCAAACTCCCCATTATTGGTTTTGATCGTGTCACCAAAATAAGTATGTGCTTTTATCGAATTATCAGATCCGTAAGTGAAACGTGAGTAGAATGTTTCTTCGCTAGGAATAGGTGTTGAAATGTAGTTAATCACTCCGCCAGTGGTGTGAGGTCCATATTGAACTTGGCTTGAGCCTTTTAGAATTTCAATGCCGCTCATTCGCCCAGCTTTAGGTGAGTAGTAGGCTGATGGGGCTGCATAGGGTGCTGGTGCCATGAGTATGCCGTCTTCCATGACTGTAGTGCGCTCCATTCTTACTCCGTCAGCACCTCTTATGGAGAGGTTAGGGAAAAAACCTGTTCCTGTCTCATCTCTTGCAAACACGCCTGGGACTTTTGCTACGATCCGGTTGATGTTTGTGTAGTTCTGAGTGCGGATGGCGGATTGATCTAGGTATGCAGCTGAACCAGCAAGTCTGAAGAGTCGCTCGGTGTTACCGATTACTGAAGAGGAGTCTAATTCCTCAATTTTTTTTATATTATCCTGAGCGAGAGCGGATCCAGCAGCAGCAAAGATTGCGAGCAGCTTAAATGCATTACATGTAGTTTGTTTCATTTGTCTTTTCGTTTATTGTTGTGTAAATTATAGCCTTAGCTGCGCGTTGTTTAGTGCGAATGAATCTCAATAGCAAGATTTTTTTATTTTTGCATGGATTTAATGCACTTAAGTTGCATTAAATCTTGACTTAATGCACTTAAGTTGCATTAAATGCGCCGTATGACAACACCACGTAATAAAAAAATAGTAGCTTTAGCGCTGATAGCATGCGCTAGCGCAAGGCTAACAGCGGCGCCAGACTTTACAGTGACACTCCATGGAAATGCAACAGCTGGAGTTACAGATGGTAGCCATCAGCGAACTGGAATACATGCGCATGATCCAAACAAAGACTATAATTTACAAGGCTTAGAAGTAGGTGTAAATATGCGTGCCAATAAGCATTTAGAGGGTTTTGTTAATATCAATAGCTTCCTAGATGGTGAAGATGAACTTGGAAGTGAGTGGGAAGAGGCTTTCTTAAAGTTTAAGGACTTACCATTGCTGTCGGGTATGGGGACTTTTGATATTAGAGCAGGATTATATTTAAATAGACTAGGTGTAGAAAATAACGTGCATTTACATGCCTGGGATTTTATAAATGCTAACTTGAGCACTGGAATGTTCCTTGGTGAAGAAGGGTTACGTACTCAAGGAGGAGAGATAAGCTGGCTTAAGCAATTTGGTTCTGGTGACTTCATGTTAAGTGGTAGTTACGGGAAAGCTCTTGAGCATGATCATGGTCATGGGGAAGAAGAACATGATGAAGACGAAGATGGGCATGATGATGAGGAAGAGCATGGTCACGATGAAGAAAATGAGAGCCAAGAGCTAGCGTATTTTAATGATGATCTCTTTACCGCTAGAGCTCAGCTGCGTTTTAATAGTACAGATTTTTTCCAGCACAAAGCTGGGCTGAATTTTGCTCAAGGTGACAATGGCTTTGGGCGTGATACCTCACTCTTTGGAGTAGATTATACCTTTACATGGAGAGAAAATGGTTTTGAAACTGGAGGAAGAGAGATTTCAGCTGGTGTAGAATATTTCAATAGGAATGTAGAATGGCAGGATGAAATAGATGCTTCTAAGATAGGAGACACTAGCCAACAATCATTAGCTCTGAAAACTTCATACGCGTGGAATAAAAACTGGAGATTATCAGCTCGTTACGAGTGGGTGGAAGGAGTGTCTGGAGAGGTTTTTGATATTGAAGATTACAAGCGTGCATCGCTAGCTCTTACGCACACTAAGAGATTCACGGAAGATTGGTCTACGGTCACAAGGTTGCAATTTAACCATGATGATGTGGGTAGCGATAAAAGTAATAACCTTTATTTACAAATAGGCTTTAGTTACGGTGGTAACGAAGTTCGTTAATTTAGTAAGAGGAATTAAATTTTTTAAATCAGAGTGGTTGTTATTTTAGTAATACAACCTCTCGAGATAAATACTTTTAAGGGAACTTTTACCAACTTAATTTGCATTTGGCTGAGGTTAATAGCGTGAGTGAAGTTGGCGGAGGTTCCTTTGGATCTTTTGAATAAAATAAATAGTTTTAGAGTATGGAAATAACAGCAGATAATAAAGATTTTACAGAACATTCTAAGCTAGACCGTGTGGGTATCGTTGCTTCTATTTTATGTGCTATCCATTGTGCGTTGACACCGCTTTTATTAATTTTATTACCTACTTTTGGTAAAGCGTGGTCACATCCATCGACACATTGGGGAATGGCAATTATAGTTATTCCCATAGCTGTGTTTATGATGGTAAAAGGCTATAAAAGACATTCTAAAAAATGGATTCTATTTGTTGGTAGTATAGGAATACTACTAATTGTCATCGGCGCTATCCTGCCCTACATGGAGTCTTCATCAGAGGATTCATCTAGGGCAGGAATAGCAAAGGCTTCAGGTGAAGATAGCGCAGTATCTACGTGTGATTCTGTATGCGCTTCAACGTGTGCCGCTGAAGATGTTAAAGATGCGGGAGTCTCTGGAGATGCAGCCAATAAAGTAGACAAAAGTGCAACTACGACTGGTTGTGTCGATAATTGTTGCCCATCGATAGTTGTGAATGAAGCGGGTGAGAAATCGCTACACATTCCACCAGCGAGTATAGTTACCACGATTGGGGGACTATTTTTAATCGCTGTCCATATAGGGAATCTGTGTGGTTGTTCTACTTGTGGTAAACGTAATGAGTTGAAAGGACAAGAGACCTAATGACATCGAGTATTAGGAAGATGAGGCTGCTGCTTAAAGATTGTGCAGCAGGGTTTTATCAGCAAATGTATTTTTTAGGTAAAGACGTCTCTCATCCCAATGGAAACTTGCTTACGGAATATGGTTTTTTAAAAAGCCCGTCAACTGGGCTTACAGGAACAAGTTGTTATACGTATGCAACAGAAAAAAATCTAGAAGTAGAGCTCTACGGTGCTTGTGCGGCGATTTATACTGATGAATCGAAGCTTGTTTTTTTAAGAGAACGGTGTCGATTTTACGAATGGCTACCAGAGTATAAACTAGTAGCAGGAAGATGGACACAAGATGATTTGCAGATAAATAATCCTTATATTATGTTCAATACGTTAGTGCCTCTGCTGGAATGGTGGGTAAAATATGAAGAGTGGATCAATGTGAAAATGGGGTCGAATCACAGAGAGCAGTGTTATAAAGAATGGAAAAAATTAAAGTCTAAGCCAGCTTGGCTCTCACCAGAACGAGCGCTTTTGTGGGTTTCTGATTTTTTGTTAAAAGAGGAGAAGCACTTAAGACCAAAGCATTTTTCCTAAAATGCATTTTCCTAAAATTCCAGATTTAGTTGCTGTTAAGCCTGTGATTCTAATCACAGGCTTTCTTGGTGCTGGCAAGACTACCTTACTGAGGGATTTATTGATTGCGGCGCAGGAGAAAAATTTGAAATCTGATGTGATTTTAAATGATTATGCAGATGCTAATGTTGACCTTCTAACACTTGAAAAGTTCGCGCAAAAGGCAGAGCCGCTCACAGCAACTTGTGCTTGTTGTGAAGGATTAGACTTTTTGTTAGATATTTCTATGAAGTCGGTGAAATCGACATCTGATTTACTATTTATCGAACTTAACGGGACTGCAGACCCGGTTCCTATTGTGGAGACGTTTACCTTGCTTCAGGAGAAAATGCAGCTTCATCCTAGATGGCAAGTTTGTGTCATAGATGTTAGAAATTTTGGTCAGCGAGGAGGTTACAGAGATATAGAAGAACTACAACTTCAAACGGCGAGCCATCTTTATTTTACTCATGAGAGTGGAAATTTGAATCACCACTCCATTTTTAAAGATATTCGTAGAGTGAATGCGTTTGCATCGATTGTTAGTAAGGAAGAGCTCACTGAACAAATACTTTCTATTGCAAAGTCTTCCAAGCGAAGGGTAGTTAATAGTGCTGCTGCAAAAGATACGTTAAATTTTGGTGACATAGTGAAAACTGATCAACATAAGATGACGCATGAGTTTACAGCATGTAAGATCCTACTTCCTGATATGGCTACAGAGAAACAAGTAAGAGAATGGTTAGAGTTATTGCCTCCAGAGGTTATAAGAGTAAAACTACTTATAGGGATTACAGAGAAACCAAAATATCGTTATCTATTTGAGAGGGTCAATCTAGAAGTATCAAAATACATACAGAAAGTCACACTAGATAAAACGAAAGTCCCTAATTCAGTCATATTGATAGGTCCAGATATTGATCCCGTAGGTTTGAAGAAGGTTTTTATGTGAGTAATGTGTTGTATCTTGTGGCTGGTAAATGTTGGAGATTGAATTATTCGAGTTTGCTTTTTTTCGTTTTGAAAGTGATTTAGAAGCAGTTCCGCAAAACGTAGTCAAAGAGATGTGATATGGTTTTTAAATTATTTTTTTGATGAAGCCTTTACAAAGGTAATAAATCTGATTTTTCCCTTACACGGCCTATATTTTAGTGTGTATTTTAGGAGCCATTTAAATTGCTGGTGACAAGTAATATATTAATTTTCTACTCATTTAACGTAAGCGTCTTGAATTTGGCCTAGGCGGTTTTCTCGGAAGTTTCCCAGAGTTGAGCTACTTTGGCTGGGGTCAGATCTGCTGCTGGCTGGTCGGCTAATGCTTCCAATGCGTATTCTAGATAGTCTC
>JAVCKV010100619.1:0-20404 GCA_032274145.1 Herpochondria borealis | reverse complement strand
CTAGGGATGCAAGTTTCTTTTTGAGTAACATGACCCTTTCTGCTACATTTTTGCAATGTCGGTAATCAATAGAAAAGGTCTTGAAGCCTTGTTTTTCAGCAACGGCTGTTAGTTTTTGAATTTTTGTACCATTCGGCCCACTCTCTTTACCGTGTGAGAATACAATAATGCCCATAATTTTGCTTTTTTCAATAATTAGTTCAAATATTTTTGTACTTTAGACAACATCAAGCCATGTCCCTTTTCATGGGAAAATGATAACTGAACACCTGCTTTGGTTTCAACAAGTACTTGATGTCTAAAAGTATACTTAGGTAGAAAGTTCCATTCTATATCAAGCGTATCTAAGTAGAGTAGCATCTGTTCAAGTGTTGTATAACAATTGACATGAAATCCTGATAAGATTGTCAGCTCATTCCCCTTAGTTGCTCTAGAGCTTATGGTTTCTAATAGCCCATCAATAAACATTAATTCTAATGCATTTACGTAATAGGAAAAAACATATTCTCTATTTTAATTTTATCTAGTACATCCCATGTAACGGTACTATAAACGATAATGTCCTGATCCTCTATTAGTACCCACTAACTCTTGTTTATTGGGGCTAATCTTGACGGAAACTATATTCATTTCATCATCGTTATTGTAACAATAAGATTTGACTAATTCTCGTGTATCATAATTCCAAACCAACCAAGCATCTTCTCCTCCTAATATTAACCAGTTTTTCTCTACACATAAATCTATCCCTTTATGAACTCTCATACTAGGGCAAAACTCTTGGTATGCCAATGTATATATATGCTGGTTTGTATTTACATCTATTATATCTACTTGGCATAGTTGTTTATTATGCACGAAAAGCCATTGCTTTTCCTCTTCTAAACGTAACTCTGTTAAGCCGTATTTCATTTGAGTCTTATAACAACTCTTATAATCATTATTGGGATACTCAAATATTCTTTCTACTAGTTGACTAGCTATATATTGACTCATTTTTATTAGGAAATTTTATTGAATATGTTTTTATGTGCATGAATGATTTCTACAGTCACACACTGTAGATGTTAATATAAAGGAGGACCAAGGACAAACTGCTTTGCATGTTGCCGCTCATTAGGGGGCGGAAGAGTTAGCTGCTAAACTACCAGAAAATGGAGCAGACATTTCAGCAATAGACAATCAAGAATTTAGTCCCATTAATTATGTTTGTTTATGCTAAAGTAACTTGGAGTGGATCAGTATATTGGAATCACCAAAGAACTACCGTTTAAGAATGAAGAACCATATTTTGATCTAATATTTCCAGTAGGAACGATATCACTTAAAATGGCAAAGGAACTAGAAATGATAGATATTTATGGTGCATTACTCAGTGATAATGATTTAGATATAACTTTTGATTAAGGAGTCGAGGCAGAGAATAAAAGTCATCCCCTTTTTTTTACCCAATTTTTTATCGCATAAGTTTCTGCCTCTTCAGTAGTAGCAAATCTAGGGGAGGATTTATATACTTCCCATTCTGCCAAATAACCACCATATTCATCATAGAGCCATAAATCTACTCTATAGGTTGACTTGTCCTCCAATAGCATAATTTTATAAGACCACTGCGCATGGTTCCAATCAATTACACAAAGTTTAAAATCTACTACTTTTATTGTTTTTTCCATAAGTCGATTTTTGATGAAAAAATTAATCTTCTATCTCGGTAGAATTCTTTCTCTAGGCTAGAAAAGTTCTGCCTCCCCCCCCCCCCAAAAAAAAAGGTATAAATAGTACTGATTTACTAAAGATTCTTTTATCCACGTATCCCCTCAATGACTTTTTGGGGAGTTGTGCCATCATTTAAAATCGATAAGAAACCTGGCAGATACATCCCCCACATAGAAACGCCAGTGTCCAGCGCATCCATAATTTCTTCTAGATTAAATAATTCATCTCGCCATCGAATAGTTGTTTTGTAATTCACTTCACCATCTGAAAAATTTAACTCAAAATTCCCAAAGGTCATATTGTGGTTTGCTCGGGTTGTAAATTCAGCAATAGGAAGTAAAAACTCCTCTTCAATAGTTATTGGTGGAACAAAGTAAAAAAACACTTCTTTTATACTAAAGTGTACAACAATGAAACATCTATACCGAACATTATTAAATTCGTGATAAAGTCTGAATATAGATTTGTTTGGTTGTTGTTCTTATAGTTTATAACCCATTCTTTTTGCGCGTCAATTTCTTGGCTTTTAATAACCACTTCTTTCATTTTTTAAATTATACTCCATCCCTCATTTCTTCCATTGCACCTGACACATCTAACAAATAAATTCCCCCTAAATAATCACTAAAATAAAATATGCCTGCCTCTGAACCAGTTACAATGCCCTCTATAGTTGTTCTGTATCCGAGACGTTTCAAAGGAACGAAGTAGAAATATTCTTTATCGTCATTTATTGGAAAAAAACCCATTATCGAACCTAAATTTGTAGTTAGCATACAATCCTTGTGCCCTTTCCAATTTAGTGTATTGACCAATGAATATTGAGTCGGGTATTGTGGAGCTTCCCAAGAATTTGTTTTTTCAGTACAATCATCTAAACTATAGCATTGTTCTAGAGATGGAAATTGATACACATGAGTTCCTGCATCTGTAAAAACAATATATTGACCATTCGCACTAAAAGCTAAATTAGCGATAATATAACTATTGGAAAAAATAGACTTAGAATAATCAATGGTTCTATTGGCTATATCACCAACAAAAATATCAGTTCCTCCTTGTTCCATTCTTGTAAAAAGAAAATGCTTACCATCGGGATGCCAAACTAATGGAAAACTATAAGTACCCTGTACCGTTATTTCTTTCAAAACTTCCCAAGTTGAACTATTGTAAATAACGATCTTTTCATCTTCCAATAATAGCCACAGTTCCTGGAGGTTGGGGCTTATTTTAGCAGAGACTATAGTTGAATTATCGTATGTTTTAGAACGAACAAGCTGCTGGTTTTCATAATTCCAAATCAACCACCCCCTTTTACCAGCTAAAATAAGCCATTCCTTTTCTATACATAAATCTACTCCTTTATGCACCTGCATATCAGGAATAATTTGTTGGTAGAACAACGTTTTTAAATGTTTATCTGTAGCGACATCTATAATGTCTACTTGATGGAGCGTCCTATTGTGCACAAACAGCCATTGTTTATTAGGATCTAGACGTAATTCCGTTAAACCATACTTCTGTTTTGCGTGCAGATAATTTTTATGATCATTATTCGGGTATTCGAATATTCTTTTTACTTGTTGACTAGTTATACCTTGACTCATATTTTAAACAATTTTATCAAATACGTTTTTGTGTGCGTGAATAACTTCTACAACTACACCTCTCAAACAAGCAAATCTTTCATCTCCACTATCTGCTTGTTTCTTAATCTTATACATCATCGTTTGGCAGCTTGGGCAAGCATCATAACGTACAAAAATTCTAATTTTATTACCAGGACTAATATTGTTTTTATTTTTACCAAGAAACTCTATAAGGCACTCAAAAACATGTACTTCCGTATCTGACCCACGTTCGCCGTGATGATTTTTCTCTTCAAATACTTGATGGGTTAAATCATCCAATTTATTGGCTCTACTTCCATCCTTTGTGCCTTTTTTCTTACCTTTTGAATCTTCGTAATGATATTTAGTTCCACCGCTAACAAATAACTCGTCGCCACCACCAAATAATAAATCAGATTTTTTATCTCTTAATTCTACAGCAGCAATACGGCACAGAAATCTTCGAACACTTCTCCATCTTCCACCTCTTCGCCTTCGCTTTTTAGTTTGGCAATCACCTCATCCATGATCTTCTCATGCCATTTGCGATCTTCCTCACTTACTTGCTCCTCGTTCTCCGCTTTACTTGGGGCACGCTGGATTTTTTGCTACCCAATTCTGCGGTCAACAGCCAGATATGGAATTCTGCTGTTTCTTGAATCAGTTTGTCTTTCAATTCTTCTAAACGATATTTTAACTCCAATTTATTCAAATCTACTTTGATATCATCGTTGGTACGGTTTTCATCATTCACGATGCTTTCGCCCTCTTTCATGGCCTTATCAAAGTCCTTTTGTTTTTGTTTGTCGTGCTTAAATTAAAAATGGTCCAAGATATTTATCTTACACCATTTTTAATTTGTTTTCCAGAGAACCTTTTTACGAAATAGAATACTCAGAATTTATTTATAAATATAACATATCATAATGAAATTCTTCAAAAATGTAATGTTCTATCAAATCCCCATTTTCATTCCAAGACTTCTTAGACAAGATAATACCATATTCTGTTTCCATTTCTTCTATCTTCTTTCCTTTTACGTTCCAACGCTGAATGTGTGTGTGTGCCGTTTTTCCACCTTCTTTAAAGTCAGTATTCAGTTCTTCTATAAAGTTTCCTAGCTCATCCCAACTCTTTTTTACAACTATATGACCATTGATATATTCTGTACTAGTAGATAGTTGGCCATTAGCGAAAAATGTCTTCCACTTACCTTCTTTTTTACTTTTTTGATAAATCCCAGCAGATTTGATTTTCCCATCAGGATACCAATGCTGACACAAGCCCTCTAATACGCTATTAACGATTGTTTTTTCGTATAGAAGTTGACCATTCTTATAAACATCAAATAATGTTCCTGTAATAGGCTTGTCGTTTATAAAAAAAAGATTATCATCCTCTAGTTCTATTTCTGAACGCTTTATTCTTTCCATTTTTAACAAATACTTTTTTACTTAGAAAACGTGAATGTATTTTCAATAGTGAAGTTAGCTTTGCACTCTTGCCAATAATTATATTCTTGGGAATCCTGAGTAATTCTATAGTGATCTGACAGATTACCTAACTTGTCCCATTTCTTTTGCTCTATTAAAACTCCTGCTTCTGAAATTTTCTCACAAATTAAATTACGATTTGAATCAAAAAATTCCTCTTTTGAGTAAATAGTAGAGGAATAAGGTCCAAATTTATTGTTCCATTTTATATATTTTAGATTTCCTTCAATATCCCACTCCTTTGCTTGAATCATTTTTTTAGTTAGGCAATACAGTTTTATACTTTTTAACCCTCCATTCTCATAAAAATATCGCCATAAACCATAAGGCTTACCACCTTTATAAAAACCAAAAGAAATTCTACCAAAATTATATTCATTAAAATATCCATGCTTTTTTCCATTTACATAAGCGGTTTCACTAACTAGGACACCAAACTCATTTTCTTCGTAAGCAATTCCTGTAAAGAACTTACCTTCCCAACTGGGAACATAAGGATCAATGTCATAATCTAAATCATCTTCTAGTACTCTAAACTCTTTATTCATATATTTAATATAGTATACTGAACAATTAAGGATTATTTTTTATTTAATGACAGGAACTCCATTTTTTAAAAAATCTGAATTATCCGTTAATGGAGTTATATCTAAGCTGTTTAATACTAAAGTGCAATTGGGGCATCTTACAAATTCATGACCTATTTTGCCCTTTCCTTGAGTTTTTATAACTGCGACATATATTTCTTTCATATTAAAGTTTTCAATTTCTGCATTGGTTTTACCTGTTAACACTTCTTGCAACAAGCTACTAACAGCTTTAACCTCAGCATGGTTCCCAATTGTATCTCTGCCAAGCAAAGAGTCTAAATAGCTTGATAGGCTTTCTTCATTTTCCTCAGGGTGATAATCATCTAAAACTTTCCTGAAATTCGCCTTAATAGAGTTGACAACTTTTTCTAATTTACTGTGTAGATCTACATTATATTCAGCATCTCCACTTCTATTAATACCAAGTTCATATTTACCTGATTTAGGATGGTAAGCTATGGCAAGGGCCGGTTTTATATCGTTAGCAACCCTTCCTTTTTTATTCCGATCAGCAAATTCTGGCATCTTATCAAGTGCTCGTTTGATTCGTTCATAGTCATCTTGACTTATACTATTTAAAGTCGGTTGCGCTCCACTTTTGCCTATTTCTCCTTTTATCCCTTGAATCGTTTTAAATTCCTGCAAGAGTAATTGAACTGCTTTTTCACCACTTTTCCTAAATTCATCTGCAATTTCTATTTCTTCATCGTTCTCTTCTAGGTTTAGTACATTTTTCAAATCCAATAAGAAAGCTAAAGGATTTTTAGCCGTGATATAAAGTTTTTGTAGATCAGGATTTCTAGCTACTGCAGTTTCTAGTAAACGATTCCCTTTTATAAGATTATATTCTGCCTGTTCCGCAATGAATGTTATATCATTGTTAACTGGTTCACCTATTTTCTTTTTTTGTAATTGGCCTGCTTCTTCGTCTGTAGCTTGACGAATGACACCACCTTCTACAACATAAGTTCCTTTTCCAGAAAACAGTTTTCTGAAGAATGCACTAATTGTTGCCATAGTTGTATTCGGCGCAATCTCAACATCCATGTCAACATCCCCATCCTCTTTATCCTTCCCAGCAGAATTCAAAAAGTCAATCGTCAATTTAATCCCATTCCTCAACTTAGGCTGATACTCTTTACCCAATTCCTTCGCTTTGACCTTCATGTCGGCATAGAAATCTTCGAACACTTCTCCTTCTTCCACCTCTTCGCCTTCGCTTTTTAGTTTGGCAGTCACCTCATCCATGATCTTCTCATGCCATTTGCGATCTTCCTCGCTTACTTGCTCCTCGTTCTCTGCTTTGCCTGGGGGCCGCTGGATCTTTTTGCTGCCTGTTTTGCTACCCAATTCTGCCGTCAACAACCAGATATGGAATTCTGCTGTTTCTTGAATCAGTTTGCCTTTCAATTCTTCTAAACGGTATTTTAACTCCAATTTATTCAAATCTACTTTGATATCATCGTTGGTACGGTTTTCATCATTCACGATGCTTTCGCCCTCTTTCATGGCCTTGTCAAAGTCCTTTTGTTTTTGTTGGTCGTTCCGTTTATCCTTTTTTGTTTCGTTTTGAGGATTTTCTTCTTCCTTATTTTTATCTTTATCTACATTATCCTTATTCGCTTTTTCTTTGTCGCGGTTTTCTTTTTTCTCTTTTCTACGACCTTTTTTGTCTTTGAACCAAACTTGTGCTTTTTCGATTAGGCCATCAATTGTTTGGTCGATGCGTTCTCTGATATTACCAAAGATTCCCTGTACTTTATCGGCAATACCATCTACACCAATCAGCGAAGCCAAGAAGTCAATCAAAATTGGAATCGTTCTACCCAAAGCACCTTCAATGAATTCTGCAACCTTGGTAACATTACCCGCAGCAATCGCACTAACAGACTGCACAAAAGCATCGACCAATTCGATGATTTGACTGCCTTGTGTGACAAAGAATTCAACGACTTCAATCACCATCATCGCTGCTTTGACAAAAGCACCTGCTGGAGTCAACAAGCCTAAGATCCATTTGATCCCTGCTTGTACCACTTGAGAAATTAGCATTTCGCTAATCGCGCCCATGATGGTATCTTTCAAATCCGTAAATTGTTCTTTAAGATAATCCCATGCGCCCATCAAGCCATCTTTTTGCAAGACTTGGAAGATTTCAAAGCCTTCCTCCATAATGGTGACAGGACGTTCGCCCATCAACTTAACCGCCTTCTCTCGCATATAGTCGTAGGTCAAGCCCAAGGATTGCGTGACGATACTAAAGATACCATTCAAACTAAAGACATCTTCAGGCATTTCTATACCAACATTAGACATCGTTCCTGTCAGCCACTCGACCATACCAGAGGTCAAATGCTGCGTGATATTTCCTAGGAAATTACCAAGACCATCTCCAACACCAGTAATCAAGTTCGTCAAGAAACCAATAGGATCACTGATGATCGCCCCAACCGCATCTATAGCAGCAGCAACTAAATTTGTCAAAGTATTCCGAATCGCAGAAATGATTTGAATAACACCACTAACAGAATCCAAGGCAAGGCCTATCAAACCTTCATTGGCGGCCTTCATTTCTTCAATTCTAGTATCAACGTCTTCTACACATTTGCTATAGGCTTGTGCCAAATTGCCAATCAGTTCATCCTGTTTCGAATCAACTTGTTGATCCAATTCTTCAAATTTCTTATTAATATCTTTGGCTGCATCTCGTCCAATACTTTTCAGATCATCTGGAAGTCCTTCTACATAAGTCGTGACTTCTTCCTTGCCTTGAACAACTCTAGCCTTAGCAGCATTCAGTTCTTGTGCAACAGTATTGGCAATTTCAGTCAGGGCTGCATCCATCACTTCTATATACAAGGTACGTCCCTGCATAAAAAAGGCATTCACTTCATCAGGTAATCCCGTAAAAACATCACCGACCCAACTTACAGCACCAGAGGCACCGTCGTAACGCTCGTCTTTATAGGCCCGCATCTTAACATCTACATAGCTTTCAAATCGATTCTTCGCTTTAGCCGCAGCCGATTCAAACATACTCATAACCCTTTGATCCAATCGGCTCAAAATACTATCGACATCGGTTTTGGTACTCTGGTAAATCGAATTGATTTGATTGGCAATTTCGGTACGTTTTCCTGTATCTTTTTCGCCCGTATCTTTTTGCTGATCGGTTACTTGAGTTAAAAGGCTCGCACGATCTTGGTGCATACCGCCCATCTCTTCTTTTTCTTGATCTTGTGCCAGTTTTTTGTTTTGCTGAATAGACGTCTGTTCCTCTTGACGGACTTTCAAAGGCGCTTTATTGCTATCTTCTTGAGCTTGTTTCTTATGCGTCAAGGCCGTCAAGAACTGTGGTTCGTTGGATTTTTCTAATTGCTCGTCCGTGATCTCATTCGACGTAAATTGATCTTCTAGTTTTTTAGAATTATCTTGAAGTGGTTTTTCTACCTGATTTTTATCAAATGGTTTTGGAACGGCTTTGTCTGCATTGACTGTTTTAGGCTTTCTTCCAATATGATTGTCGGGCAATGCTTCTACTTCTTTGCCTTGAACCTTGGACGTGTCAGGCGTTTCTTTTGACGTTGTTTCTATAGGCCCTGTCGCTTTCGTTTTCTCTTGAGAAACCTGCTGCGCTGTGGCTGTTTTAATTTGATTAATTTCATTATTATCTTTGAATTCGTCTGCTTCTTCTTCCGTTTTGGGTAGAATACGCGCAATTCTAGACATTAACAAATCTTTGAAACGGCTGCCATCAAAAGCTTTTACCTCTTGGCCGTCCATTTTTCCTACTTGCTCTACTTCTGCCAAGCTTTGTTTTTCATTGGTCGGTGCTAAAGCAGCTTTCTGAGCTTCTTGTACTTCTTCTTGTGAAGTTTGGTGTGTTTGCTGTTTGTCTCCAACTGTTGTAATGTTTGTTTGTACAGTTTGGAAATCAGGATCGTTTTCGGAAGTTGGTAATTGTTTGACAGGTTCAGAAGTGACGACATCACTTTCTGTATTTTGTTCCTCCCCACCTTCTGCTAGTAAATTTCCAATATTAAGAATCGGAGCACTATTTTGTTCCACAGCTTCTTCTTCTGTTGGAACAGGCATTTTTTCATTTTGAACAGGATCGCCTTTTTTCTGTTGAGTCGAAGGATCACTTTCTTGTGTTGGGATGACCTCATCCATTTGAATTTCAGGAGAAGTATCTTCTGTTGATGTTTCCTGATTAGACAATTCTGGCAAGAGTTTGTTGATGTCCAATTCGACATTTTGTTCAACAGGCGTTTCTTTTTCTTGGTCTAATACAGGCGTTTTTAGAGGTAGTTCACCATGCCAAGCCTCATATTTAAACACAAAGCCCTTTTTTTGTTTTGGGGTAATTTCTTCTTTGAGTACCAATTCATCCAATTCCTCAATTGATTTTGGCGTATAAAACTCCGTGCCAACCTGAATGGAACCCGTTTGAATCACGACTTCTTCGCCGTTATTATTAACAGATGGCGGTGGTGGCGCATCATTCGGGGAATTATTGGGTTGTATATTAGAACCGCTGTCTACCGTCTCGGTTTCGTTGATATTCTGACTATAGTCCTGTTCTATATTGCTTTCTTCTTCTAATGGCATGGTCAAAGGTTTTGTTGCCTAAGGACGTGATTAAAGTTGTTTTTTTAAAGAACGTTTTGCTCCAAGAAAATGATGGATATTTATCCTTCAAAAACATAATTTTAATCATGCGCTAAATTTGAACACCTTAAAATAAGAAAAAACAAGTTTTCTACAAAGGAAAAAAGTAAACTTGTTGCTATTTATAGCATTTATTAAAAAAAAAGAACTTAAGAGAACCAATTTGGCCCTCCTAGGTTCCGTTTATTATTTCTCTCCCTCCACTTCTTCCATCAATGCTCTAGCTTTTTTAGACAACAATACCGCTCCGTTCTCTTTCAAGAATTTCTTAATTTTTGGATTAGGAGTATAGGCCAATACCGTTTTGCCATTTTTAGTTTTTGTATTAATGGCATTGACATTTGCCCCAGCAGCAACGAGGTATTCAACCGCTTGGAGATTGTTGACACCTTTCTTTGCTTTGACATGTCCAGCAATGTGTAAAGGCGTATTCCCTAAATCCTTTTCAACGCTATTAACAACTGCTTTTGCTCCACCATCCAACAAAGCCTTTACGGTTTCTGCTCCACCCAGTTTTTCGCAGGCATGATGCAACAAGGATTCATCTTTGAGGCCCAAGGTAGTTGTATTAGCACCTTGTTCAATCATATAAGTTACCAAAGGAGCATGGTGATTAATGACAGCGAGTTTGATATGTTTATAATCTGTTACTTTGGCACCATATTGTACTAATACTTTAGCAACATTCACATGACCAGCTTTGGCGTTGGCTTCAACACCTGTTTGGGGATTGTCTCCATATTTACACAAATCCAGCACCATTTTTTCATTACCAACGGCACAAGGATGTTTCAATAAATTTTCAGGAATTGCTCCTTGATCTAGTAAGAACGTAACAATAGTGGTGCGGTTCCCAATAACTCCAGATTGCAAGCCTTCTTGAGGATCGCCACCATAAGCCACTAATTGTTTGACAACATCTGTGTACCCATTCTTGGCAGGAAGCGCCATGTACCCTTTGGGGTTTGCACCATACTCTAGCAACATGTTTAGGATAGTGATCAAATTTTGCTCTGTTGCTGCTTTCATCCCTTCATTTGGATCAGCCCCATATTTTAACAAAAGTGCGACACCTTCTTTGTTTTTATAAAGAATCGCCTTTGAAATATACCCTTTTGTTTTAGCACCTTGACTCAACAAATAATCCAGTAATTGATTTTTCTTGTCTTTAACACAGTGGATCATTCCAGGATCAGGACTAGCGCCATTTTCAACTAATAAGGACACCATTTTAAGCGAATTTTTGAGAACCGCATTTTTGACATACGTTGGCTTTTTGACATCAGCCCCTAAGTCAATCAAACGAGCCAAGAGAACAGGCTTGTTATTTTTGATGGTTCCAGTCATTCCTTCATTTGGGTTGGCACCATAATCCAATAGCAAATTGGCTACTTTTTCTTTCATTGGATCGGTCACTGCTTTTAGTTGTTTGCTAGCATTCGCTTTTCCTTCTTTTAAAGCTAATTTTGCAAATTCAAGTTTGTCATCATCCAAGGAGTAAGACAGTAGTTTATCGCCAGTAGCACCGTATTTAGTAATCAACAGCTTTGCAAAGGCTAGATCTTTAGTAGAAACAGCATAAGAAACAGCTTCATTCGCATCTGCACCATAATTTAAACAAAGGTCTATGAAATTTCTTTTTTTCTTGCTAATAGCATGACGTAAACCAGCTGTTGGTGATGCTCCATTTTCAAGGCCTAGTGTGGTGATTTCTGTGTTGTCTCGATCAATAGAATAGGTCAGAGAAGTGTTGTCCGCTTTGATCCCTTTCCCTAAGATACTTTTAAACATAGGCACTGAACTCACTTGAGCAGCTTCTGCCAAAGAAGATTGTTGGGGCTGACAACTATGGATCAATAGATCAAACATAATTTGATTCTTCGCCTTAATCGTACTATTCAAAAGAGTCACATCTGCTTTAACGCCTTTATTAAGAACCAAAGTAGCTGCTTGAACGTCTTTTTTACCCACCGCTGCTTTTAGCTCATTCGTGGTTGGTTTGACACCATGATCCAATAAATAACTGGCTAAATTGTAATTTTTTTGACCAATCAACCAATTGTATTGTGCTAATGTCGGCACTTTTTTGCGTTCGACAAGTTGAGCGACAAGCTCTTTATCTTGTTTTTTGATCATTTTATCTAGAACAGCATCTGTTGCTGGTGCCCCGCGCAAAATTAAGCGTTTAACTAATTCTCGATTATAAGTACTAGAATTAACAGCCGCATTCAAGTTATTAGTGCTTGGTTTGTATCCATTGGCCAAGAAAAACTTAACCATATTCAGCTTGTTGTTATTAACCGCTTCGTTCAAAGGGTTTACAGACTTAAGATCACCTCCTTTGCGTAAAACAGATTGCAAAGAAGCAATATTATCAGTCAAAATAGCATTTCGAACGTCGGTTGCTGTCATAACAGGGTATTTTGTAATTTTTCCATAAACCGTGATTTGTGAAGGATTATCGCCCGTAGATTCATTACAAACCAGTGTAATATTTTGACTTCCTGTACTTATCGTTTTTAAAGTGCTTCCATAGATTTTATCATCTGCGGCTGCTTTTGCACCGTCATCATATTCCCATATACGGCTAAAGATCGTAGCATAAACGGTTGTACCTTGTTTTGCATAGAAATGTTTGGTATTATTAATTGAGATAACGCCACCGTTTCCTTTCTTTACTTCATTGTTTCTATTGCGACTCCAGAAAATACCATTGTACCATTAGGAGAAAAGGTTTCTCCTTGAATGTGTATGCCAATAGGGCCGTATAATTCTAAGACTTCATCTCTACTCAGAAACGACAAACCATCATCGGCTTTATTGACAACAACCTTATCTATGGTCACGCTATAATGAACAATTCCAGGCTTAATTTCTGCCAAAGCTCCAGGACTTTTGGGAGCGTCATATTTTTCGCCATTCCAAAGATTGTCTAATTCTTTGGCCAAACCTTGAAACAAACCTGAAGCGGCATCAAATACTTGTTCCATTTTTTTGACAGCATTCCCCATGACCTTGGTGAAGTCTTGTGCAAATTCGCCCAATTCTCCTTTGGTGCCAACCCATTCGCCTTCTAAGCTACCTAAACCACCTAAAATACCATCGCCAAGAGAGGAACCAATTTTTTTAATAAAAGCACCCGCATCGGCAGTATTCAAATCAAGCGCAATATCGAAGTTTTGTCTACTTCCAAATACAACCGCTTTTACTTCAAACTTAACACTGCTATTAAGGCTACTTGCAGCACCAGAAAATTTAATGGATTCTATATTAAAACCTTCAAAAAGACCTTTGGTAATCGCCATGCCAGCAATAGCAGCAACACCTTGTACGGCATTTACTGCATCCAAAAAACCATCTCCGACATCCAAAAAGAATTTTTCAACATCATTCGCATTTTTTCTGCTCTCTCTAATTTTTTCTTGAGCCTTTTTAATCTCTTTTTCGGCTTCGCCTGATATATTTGAAATAAAGTTCGTGACTTCCGTTTTTACCTTATTAATGATGTCTTGTTTGATTTCCAAATCAACCATCATTCCATCTAGGTTTTCCAAACTAGGGCCTTTTAGTTTTGCTTTCATCCCTATGCTTTTGAATAAATCGCCTTCCACTTCGGCTGTGAAACCATCTTTAGAAATATCAATATCGCTGGCTGTTTTTTGTCCTAGAATTTCAATCGCACCTTTTATCTTAATTTTAAGATCTTTGCTAAAATCTAATGCAAACGTTGGTTTCGGCGCATTGTTTCCTGTAATCTCAAGAATGGTAAAGCTCCCTGCTTTGAGCAGAATAGGGTCCATTGATCCCGAAGCCGAAATACCACTAGACTTGTCTGCTTTCACAGCTAAATTAGCAGCTTTGCCAAATATGTTGATACTACCCACAACTTCCAAATAGCCACCTGTTGGGCGAATGTCTACTGCTAAATTTTCTACTTCAGATTCTAAGGCTTTTTGAATGGGGCCTTCTAATTTGATACTAGGATCAAAGGCTCGAATAATGCTCGCAAAGTTGGCGTTTTGTAAGGTGCCTTGTATCGTCGTTTTAGTAGGATCTGTAATGTCCAATCCCAAAACGACCGTTCCTCTCAACCGTTTATCGTTTTCTTTGGCTGTTGGGATTCTTCCTAAGCGCAAATCACCATTTAGTTGCAGACTTTTAACAATGGTTGTTGGATTAAGTCCTATTTCGCCACCCAAATTACCAATCCCTACATATGGAATTCCAAAAGGCTCCTTCCATTCAGAGTCTTCATTTTTATCGTTAACCGCCAAAAGATTCAAACCTGCAATAAAACTGGAAGAAGTAGGTTCGACACCCATTTTCATCCCAAAACGCAAATTTGTTTTCTTATCGACAGGAAAAAGAATTTTGCCATCTATAAAAAACTGTTTTTGAACCGCTGCGGATTTCAACCCCAAACCAATACTTTCCATCTTGATTCCAGCACCCAAATCTGCATTCAAATTTAAATTCGCACTAATGGAGAAGTCACTTAGACTGGTTAGTTTTCCAAAGAGTTCTAAGTTCGCTTCTGCACCACCCAATAAGTTTTCAATTTCTTTCGGTAAATCTATTTTAGATTGAATGGCTAAGCCTTTACTCACACGATGTGTGCCTACATTATGAGGACGGTTCCCTACGACTAGTTTAACTTGAGAAAGCGGCATTTTGATGCCATCTAACCAACCTAAGGTGCCACTTAAATTAGAGAACTGAAAGCCTGATGGTGGTGAATAGCTCAAATAGCCTCCAGGTTTGCCACCAATAGCATTTACCTTCATTTCCAAGGCACCAGCACCTCCGCCAGAATTTAAGTTTAATTCCTTTTTGAAAGGCGAACATTTCAAACTAAAGGCAGGTACCGTTTGATTGGCGAAAAAAGAAGACAGTTCTGGAGTCAGCATCGAACTGACTAATGCATCGCCTCCAATCGACTTTAGAATCGTACCAATTGTCAGCGCTCCTGTGCTAGGATCATAATTGGTTTCAATTTTCCAATTTTCTTTTTTTGTTGGAATACTCGTTGTTGTACTTAATCGAACATTTCCTAGTACAATGTCGCCGATAAGGGTGCCTGATATTTTGTTACTACTTTGAGGGTTATAAACCAAACCAAGCAACACATTTTCCATTTTTAAGGTCCCCAAATCAAGAAAAGTCCAACTACTACTTTTTAAATTTAAGTTAAACTGTTGAACATTGGTGCCGCTCATTTTTAAAGTAAAATCATTGATTAAAATTCCAGTAGAAGTAGAGACGGACATTGGTAAAACGTTCCGTAATTCAACACCACAAACGCGCTGTACATCTCCAATATTAAAACCTGCTCCTTGAGGAAAGGAAACAGAAAACTCCTTGATGGTTTTTCCTGAAACCGTACAAGTAATATTACTTTGGAACGACCCTGAAAAAGTAGCATTTCCAGAGAGTAATTTATCCCCATCTCCCTTATCGGTAGAAGACAGTTGAGCTACTTGAAATTTTTGAGGGAATAGCTTGTTTAAATTATCTTGAACTAAGGTTAAATTTTCATCTTGTGCCTTTACATGGAAGGCGATTAAAAGTAGTCCCAAAACCAAGGTTAGTTGGAGACATAAGCGAGAATAATTAAAATGAATTTTCATACAAATTGGTTGTAAAGAAATAATAAGATTTGATATTACAAATATCCATTAAAATCTTCGCTCAAAACCGTAACAAACGCGACATTTTTGGTAAAAAAAACGACATTTAGTTCTCTTTTAGAACCTCTAGCTAGTGTTAGAAGTGTTTTTTATCAAAAAATGCTCTTTTATTTTTTAAATCCAACCAATCACAATAGACCCAATACTTCCAACAACCAGTCCGAGTTGGCAATGGGTGAAAGCTCTTTTATAGCATTCTCTAGTTCTACTTTTTTTTCTTTTATTTTTTTCTTAGAAAGGGTTATTTTTTTCGACTCTAAAGCAATGATTTTTTTTGCCATTTTGAGCATATTATGATTCATTTCTTTCTTGTAGTTTGACAAAACTTTGCTCCGCTTAATATAATTACTGAATGTAGCAATCAAGGACAAAGATGCCTCCATTTCACTCAAAACATAATAGCATTTCAATTGAATAATTTTCGCTCCAATGTAGTAGGAAGCATCTGTAAATTCAACCTGATGCAGGAGCTCCAAGGCCTTGTCATAATCTTTGGTACTATAGTAATAAAACGCTAAATTATAGGAATACACGTTTTCTCTTGAACTGGATTTTACCTTATCTTTGTATTCAAAAATAAAAGCTTTGACCCATTCAAATTCTTCTAGTTTGGCCCCTACTGTAACGATGTTTTTATAGTCCCATTCTGGCAATGAATTATCTTCCAAGAGTAATATCTCTTCTTGAAGTAAGAAACGATGCAATTCAAAAAATTCGCGATAGTACGCTGCGTCTCCCGTATTAAGCTTTTTGATACAGTGATTGATTAGATAATCATAAATCACTTTAATTTTAGCTTTGGGATACAAGTGTGTTTTGTCTGCTAGAAAGAACCTCAGGTCATCGTAGTAGAATTTCTCATCGGTATTAATCAGTTTGTAAATGGTATAATTGATCCGCACCTCAGGATAATCTAAATAATAGGCCTTGTCCCGTTCTAGCCATTGCAAGACCAAATCAATTCCACTGGCCTTATAAGTTGAACCAATGATACTGTTACGATTAATCATATCGCAAGCAATTTGCATTTTATCAATCAAAAAGACAATTTCCAATTCCGTATCCATTGTTTGGATGTTCTGATCTTGGCTTCGAACAGGATTGATTTGATCTATTTCATCAAAGAGTTTTCCTTTGTAATAATGATAATCTCGATCCTTCACGGCTCGTTCTAACAACAACCGATACTGTTTGACCGTCGCATTGAATTGTTTGGATAGTCCACGCATTCTCAATTCCTGCAACGCGTAGAGTTTCATTTGCAAAGGATTACGCTCAAAAGCAGTTTGTGCCAAATAGTCGGTTAACAACAAAAGTAAACTGGACGTATGGGTATAGATATACGTTTCATTATAAAGCTCTTTTGGGAATAGGTGTTTAAATACGAGCTTTTTATCTAATTTGGGAGCATCAAATTTAGGAGCATAGCGCAAAATGTAATTGCATAGTTTTTTAACAACTTTGTGCTTATTGAAAAACGGAGAATCTACGTATTCCTTGAATCGTGTCAGCTCTTTCGTTTCCAAAGTGCATAAGATTTCAATTATTTTGGAGTTTTGCATTTGAAAATAATCTTAGGTGTAAACTTAGAAACTCTTTATTTAAAGGCTATTAGAAACCTAAAGAACGTAAAAAAAACTTAGAATTGAAGGTCTTTGTGTTTTTTTTGCTCGTTTGGGTAGAATATATTTGTGTCATACTCGATCTGAGCACGTTTATTTTGTCCCCAATAAGTTAATTACTTTAGTATTAAAATGAAATTTTTGCCATGAGAATAAATATATTGAAATTACTTTTACTTTGGAGCTTTTTTATGTTTTCTGAAAACTGTTCCGCTACCCATCTTCTTGGAGCCGATATCAGTTATACCTGTGTAGGGACTAACACTTATGAAATATCTCTAATGGTCTATCGAGATTGTAATGGTATTAGTCTACCAAATAATCAAACAATTTCTTGGACGGGTAGCTGTGGTTCAGGAACTCTTATTATAACAAGAATTTCACAATCTGTAATAAATACGACTTGTCCAGGGCAGCAATCTTCTTGTAATAGCGGTACAGGAATCTTTGGTACAGAAGCACACTTGTACAGGGGAATTGTAACTACTCCCTTTTGTTCGAACCTTGTATTTTCCTATCGGGCTTGTTGTCGAAATGGTGCAGTAAGTACCTTGGTCAGTCCTATTTCGGAGACTCTTTATATAGAAGCATATGTAGAAAATACGACTACCTGTAATCAATCTCCTACTTTTTTGCAGCCTCCTATTCTATATGGGTGCTCTGGAGGTTTAATATCTTATAGTTATCAGGCACAAGATATTGATGGAGACTCTTTATCTTATGCATTGATAGATTGTCAAAACAATTCATTTAATACCATAAACTATGTTCCTGGCTTTTCTGGAACGGCACCATTAGGAGCAGATTATGTTTCTATAGATTCAACTACAGGTGAACTTAGGTTTATTCCCAGCACCGTATATAATGCTGTATTTTGTATCGAAGTAAGTGAATTTAGGAATGGGACACTCATAGGGAAAATCCAACGAGATATTGAGTTTCGAGGGCTTTCTTGCTCCAATTCAGCACCTATCTTATCAGGGATAGACAATTCAGGGTATGCAAGTAATGACTATATACAATCGACTTGTCTAGGAGGACAAATATGTTTTGATATTTTAGGAACAGACGCTAACCCTCTTGACAGTTTAACATTGAGCCTACTTTCTGGCCCTAGTGGTGCAACCTTCACACAATTGGGGACAGGTGACTCTGTCTTTGGAACATTTTGTTGGACGCCAACTATTAATGATACAAATTCTACCAACTATATTGTTATAGAAGTTAAAGATGATAATTGCCCACTTATCAATAAAAGTAGCTATACCTATACAATCGATATAGTACCTAATCCTGAAGACCCTGTCTACGCAGGTCCTAATGCTACTATTTGTATTGGCGATACCGCTTTTTTGAGTGCAACAACAACGTCTCCTAATGGTGTTAGTTATTCTTGGTCTCCAACAGTTGGGTTAAGTGATCCTTTTATCGCTAATCCAAAGGCGTTTCCGCCCAGTACAACAACTTATACGTGCCAACTTACTTATACCAATGGTTGTACATCGACAAGCGACCTAACTGTTTTTATAGAGGACAACCCCTTACTTTCATTAACACCCAATAACATCCAAGTCTGTCCTGGACAAACCATCACACTAACAGCCCTAACCAATCAGGCAGGGATGACATTTGCTTGGACAGATTTATCAGGGGCGCTCTGTGGTCCAATGTTTCCTAATGGAAGTACAGGAACGGTTAGTGGCCAACAGTCTGAACTTACTTTTACATTTTGCAGTGATCCTGGCATTTATTCCATACAATGCCTTGTTACGAATCCTTTTTCAGGATGTACAACATCGGAAATTGTCACTTTTGCAATCAATGTACCGACTCCTCAACCAAGTTGTAATAACATTTATGTCTCTACAACAGGCTTAATCAGTGCAGCAGGAACGCCATTTGATCCTACTACGATAGAAGAAGCAATCAATCGCTCAATTTGTTCTGGTGCAACCATCAAAATGGCGACAGGTACTTATCATATTGACACGGCTTTATCCATTCATAGTTTTATCACTTTGGAAGGTGGTTTCATGGAAAACAACGATTGGGTCAAAACCTCTGAAGTTGGGGCTACAACAATTCATCGTAGTTTAATAAATCCACAAGGTATTTTAAATCTTAACCAAAATATAACAGCGGTAGAAGCTTATGGTGCGCATCATTTTAGACTACAAGATTTGAGTATTACAACTGCTGATGCTCTTACTCCAAGCATGTCTACTTATGGCCTTTACCTAAACGCTGCGTCTGATTATAATATAACACGAGTACAAGTATCGGTTGGCGATGCTGCTAATGGAACGAATGGTTTCAACGGTTGTAATGGTTTGGACGGCTCGGATGGAACAGATGGACAAGCAGGTCTCGTTAGTCTTTCAAATCCCAATATTCAAGGAGGAAATGGAGGTCAAGGAGGTATAACTTGTGGCTCTGCTCAATTTTTACCTGGTGGTTTCGGAGGTAGTAATGCGAACTTAGGCAATGGCATAGGAAACGGGACAAATGGAATCAATTCAACTGTTGGTGTCGTCAATGGCGGTGCAGGTGGTGGTGGTGGCCGTGGCGGGCCAGGCGCTCTAGTTGCTGGCAATGGTGGAGCTGGTGGTCGCGGTGGTACACCTTTGAATCCTCCTTTTACTGGATGTAGCGCAACAGCTTCTGGTCTTGGAGCTTCTGTTCCTGGAGGAACAGGTGGTACGTTTAATTCGATACCGACTCCTTTTAATAATGGAACAAGTAGCACAGATGGAGTAAATGGTATTGCTGGAATTGATGGTTGTGTCGGTTTAGATGGAACCTTTGGGAACTTTGTAGCAAATAGGTATCAGGTTGGATCAGGGAGTAACGGAATGCACGGATCTGGTGGATCTGGCGGCTCTGGTGGTGGCGGTGGTGGCGGCAAGTCTTGTAATACTTGTCCTAATATATTGGGAACAGGTAATGCAGGAGGCGGCGGTGGTGCAGGTGGCGCTGGAGGACAAGGTGGCTTAGGCGGTACTGGTGGAGGAGGCT
>JAVCKV010100508.1:0-20412 GCA_032274145.1 Herpochondria borealis | reverse complement strand
GGTGAAGGTGGACATGGGGGGGGGGGGGTAGAAGGGGAGAAATCTGTCAAACTCATCATTGCATCTCAGCATTGTTGGTTCTGTAGGATTGGATGGTGGGCTTGGTGAGAACTTGAAGGAGGCCATTCTCATTGATGATTACTACAGAGGCGACTCCAGTTCCGTCAAGAGTACCGAGTAGACTACAAGTTTGGGCATCAAGTTTGCCATAGATGGCTTCAACACACTTAGTCTTCTCCTCAGACTTGGGGGCAGACATGTTCCAGCCGGATGTGGCACAAAGCGTGACATTATACAGTACGGTGCCTGTAGACAGTACAGCAGACAAAATGATGTTTCAAAATTGGCGTCAACCATAACTATGTACATAGACACATTTAAAAAAATTTGATGGCTTGGGAACATAAAGCTAACCATTCTCTATGTTCCCCAATTGTTCAAAAGTACTCTTTTCCAAAAACAAAGGCGGTAACTTTGACCCCATCCTTTGGTCACACCTCCCTACTGCCCTGTGCCACATTGGGCTGGAACATGTCGGCAGCGACACTGTAGTTGGTGATCCCACTGTTAGCAAGACGATCAGCAAAGCTAGCCTGGGAGGTAGGAAGTTGTCACTTTGTTCTCGAAGATAGTAACTTGTATATATTCTGGTCAAACTAGTTCAGTTTGTGGGGAAAAGTAGTCTTCTGGACTTGTGCTTGGATTGTGATTCTCGACGTTTTGGTGTAAGATCCACTTGCTTTATATATCTATGGGCCTTTCCCATTGAGTTGAATCTTCCGGGTATGTGTAGTCGCAAACTGGAAGGAAGTTTTTTATTTGTCCATTCAGGCTTTGTATTTCTAATGTTCATATTCAAACTTGCCATCTACTGTGAATGAAAGTCAATGAATCTTTTGCTTGGAATGCTTGCACTTAGGCAAATTATGAGTTTCGGTTTGGGATACGGTATTGGGCCTTTTCTCGTTGGTAGTTCCTATGTGCAGACCATCTTGCAATATCTTTTGATTAGTGGTGTTCGTGTTGAAGTTATTCATATTGCTTGGAATTTAGTTCATGTCGTTTTGTCCATGGGATAGGATTGTATAAATGTTCATATGGTTTATCATTCCGGGCAAATATTGGGGGCAATATGCATCAGTGTCTAATGTCTTTGGGAGTTTGTATTGGGTCTCGAAATTTGTTTCAAATGAGTGGTATGGTGGGAGATCACCATGTCAATGACTTTGCCTTTTTTGTTGATGTTGCGATTGTTGGTTGGTTGCATTGTGGTGATATGGGGGGGGGGTGTGACACTAGTGATACAGTAATGTGCTGGGTTTTGGTAATGGTGATAGTTTTCTTGAGTTTTGGTATCACAAGTCGTGACTTTACATTTTTGATTGGAGGTTGGTTTTGACGATCAGTTGTTGTCGGGGGGTTGGTGTTTACAGCATACCATAGTTATGGTGTTAAACGTTTGCTAAGTACAGCTTAGTTGTATGGTATTTTGTACTTTGTTGGTGGTCATAGTTGACCTGGAATCAAGTGGATTCACATTGAGAAACATGAGTATCGTATTTGACTTGTTTCATCAATTTTGTAGTTGAAAGTTGATTATCCTCATATTTGAGGGTGTATCCGTCATTAGGTAATGATGTCAATGGTTTGCCATTATGCAATGGAACAAAAAGCCAACTGTGTTGAATGACAGCGACATGGTCAATCAGCTCTCCAATGCAAAAGGCAAAGTGAGAGGATCCTGTCCAAGGAAGGGTATCATCTGGATGTAGCTCCAACCAATCTTCCATGTCATAGTGTAAGCAGGGGCACTGTGTATGTAACACTGGAGTGCAAGCTACTGAATGATATATCCTTTCAGTACTAGCTTGTAACTACTGTCTTACCATACAAGAGTTGCTGATGTTTTTGTTTGTTAGAGAAGGGTTCCTGACCAATAGCCCCCCCCAAACAAGGTGTGCTTTGTACTAGGATTTCCACCACCCAGCACCCTGGTTAAAGTCAGCACTTAATTGACTACATATGAATCAGTGGTGACACAATTTGGCTTTGATTCTCAAAAGCAGTCTGGAAGGGGATCCTGATGCTACCACAAGAGATCACGTTTCCCTTGTCGCACCCCAGCCACAATTTTGAAGAAGAGCGAAATTTGTCCGTATAAACCCACATCCTCTCTCAAAGATTGCGCACTATCCTCCTTCCTCTACATTTCACTTGCCCCCATCACCCCTGACTCGTAAAAGGGAATCTACTCATTAATCTGCAGCAAATACCCCGTACTCTTCCTTATTATCATCATCGTCAATGATCAATCTGATTCACAACTTCACTTGGAATTTCTACATCTCACGCAGTACACATTGTACAGAGATTTTTCCACTTGGAATAACCGATTCAATTGCTCTCTGTCCATCTCCCCTTTCTGATGCTTCTTCAGTCTCAATTTCCACTTTAATCTACAACACTGTCATCTGTCAGATATATGCAAGGGCCCCAGCCTTGATGGGAGTTTTGTTCTGGCAACAGCTAGTGGATACAATGCACTGATGCACCAAACTATCCGGAATCTCCACAAGAGGCTCTGGCACCGGGTGGTACGATCGGAACCAGCAAAATCCAAGTTGTTGGCAAGCAAGCCGATCAGGATTCAGAGCTGGGATCGTTGCGAAAAGGCTTCGCATACTAGTCTCTCTGTCTTTCTCCCTCTCTCTCTCTCCCCACCTATTGATTCTCTTCTCCCCATCCTATCCTCTACACCTCCCAACACTCGAATCTTTCCCCCTGTCTTCCTCTGAATCCGTTTTCATGGGTTTGCTACCTGCTCCCGACTGCTATCTGCACCCCACCCTTGGTTCTGACAATGTCCAGACCATCTTCCGGCACGTGTGCCATCTTGTTCACTTACGTACCTCAACTTCCTGATCCTTGACCGACCTCTCCCCTTGGCCCTACTCATCATGTTTATTCAACCTGACAATCTTGCTTCCTGACCCGCTATCTTCTTGTACTACTTTCCAGACCCACCACATTCTTGTACTATTTTCATCCATGACAACCACCATCACCCTATTTCAACCTTGGTCCAACTGTTACCACTGCATGCGCCTTAGAGCCTTCAGCTAGCAGAATAAATTGAATTGTATTCATTCTTGTGGCTTTTGCAGGTGAAGAGCAAACCTACGGTGCAGGGGAAGCCTTCAAGATAGCTCTAATTCAACCTCTAACAAAGCCTTTCACAAGGAATCAACCAAGATTCAATGGAGGGCTAGAGAGCTCGAGATGCGAGTACAGAGCAAATGAGGGAGTGCCATATAGTTTTTGACGTTCGGAGGAGGAGGTGCGTGATTTGTCAACTCTTGTACGGTACGAGCTATGAAGAATACGAGTTATTGTCTACGTAGCCATACAGGTACATTACATACTGTAGTACTGTAAATCAGTGTGACTCGTACAGTAAGAGTTTCGAAGTTGGAAGGCACCGAAATGGCGGCAAAAAACGCTCATTAAACGGGTATACGGGACTGGAATTTCTGGACGGCTTTGTGACTGCATGCTCCACAGAAAAGACACGGTGACACGTCGTTGCTACCCAGCCTTCCTTTTCTCTAGAAAACGAGCCAAAAGCGCGGCGACTAGGAGGTGGACGCACAGATGTTCACAAAAGCGACCGTGGTATTCCGACCTGCACCTATTCCAATAAGATCTAGGAATGCAGACTAGATGCTATCGCGCAACACAGTCCATATAACATAATTGGATGTGGCCTCCATCTCTACGAGACCTAAATAAGTGCAGTCTCTTCATAGTTAGTAGACGATACAGTTAGTATCATATTGTGGACTGAATAATACACCCCGCGGTTTGAGTTTGAGCTTGAGCGAAAGGCGTCTAAAGCAATGGATCGATCACGATGATTGGAGCTGGGAGGAACCACAGCCATACATTATTTAGAAGCGCATCTCTCTCACCGAAGCAAAAAAATTCCCGGGATTTTCTCTGATATCTATTGTTCTGTGTAGAACAACATATAGTTCAGGCGTTAGTCGCTGCTGCGTCATGTGCATGGTGCACATGTGCTCCTACGATTATATTCACCGTGCGAAGCAGGTGGAGTCGGTACCCGGTCAACGGTTGGAAGGATTCGGTATTGAGCTGCGGAATGTGAAGTGAAGTGTGCGCCCTCAACGAAAATAGATAGTGCGATTCTCGAAAAAATCGGTCGACAAATTTATCACCGCAGCCCTAAAGCCAAATTTGCCATTGAATTCTCGCCAACCTGTACCCCAATCCGTTCCAACGCCTTCAATCAGTAATGTGCACCGTGAAGAGCAGCCAAAGTGAGGCGCGATCTTTATTCCACTCCAAAAGATTTTGCCGGCCGGCTCGAGATTGGATTTGCTTCCCCGATAGCCTTCCGTTGACTCACCATGTGTGAAGATTTTGAGAGTAATCAATCACGTATACTTTGGTATTTAAATTCTTTGTCATATGCGAGTTAGTTTCCTAAGTAAATTGGCGTTGAGACCCGAGCCGGCGTCACAAAACCTGAGTATGGGCTACTATGCCGCGCCAAGGATTGTACAAAGAGCACAAAATTTGAAGAGTCTTGATCCCAAAAAACGTCAAGCCGAAGCTTTCATCTGCCCACAATTATTGTTGTAGCGCAAAGCAAGGCATACAATGAGCAACGTTACTGTAGAGATGGATGCAGCAACTGAGAAAGCAGCAACTGAATTCCTCCCCAGCCCCAGCGGGAACAGCATCAATGATTCTGTTGATATCGAAAAGGCTCAAGTGAGTTCAGCTTGTTTCCCGACTAGTAGCATTGTTGCTGAGTCTCTCACACACGAAAACTCGAAGGTTCCAACAATCGGCAGCTGGAAGAAGTACCAGACATATGATCTTCCCGTCGACCCCGAACAAAATGATAAGGCAAGCACCATCAGACTTCTTTCCTTCAAGCGCCCTCACATGAGAGCGTTTCACTTCTCCTGGTGGTGCTACCATGTTGCTTTCCTCATGTGGTAAGTACAGCAGCAGTGCTTGAGAACCGAGTGACACGTGCCCGACGATTTCAAAACCTGACAAAAAGAAACAGAACCTTGCCCCGACTTTGCACTAACTTATCTTTAACAGGTTTTCAATTACACCTCTTCTGTCAGAGGTGCAGAAAACATTGGGGCTGACCAAAGAACAAATCTGGTCTTCATCCATCGCGGCTGTCTCGGGGACAATCGTGATGAGATTCTTGTTGGGTCCTTTCTGTGACATGTATGGTCCTCGCATTCCGATGGGGATTATTCTTTTCTGCAGTGCAGTGCCTACGGCTTTGACTGGACTTGTCGACAGTGCAACTGGATTGACGGCGTTGAGATTTTTCATCGGCATCGGAGGTTCTACCTTTGTGATGTGTCAGTATTGGTACGTTCTTTCACCGTGTTGTATATGTAGGCTGGCTCGGCTGCTCTCGACCTGATGTACAAGTTGGCTTATCAGGTGCTGTTTCCTTCCTTTCCAGGACTACGACAATGTTCACAAAGGAATGGGCTGGAACAGCCAACGCTACCGTTGGAGGATGGGGCAACTTGGGGGGTGGAGTCACACAGGTTCTTGTAGGTTCGTTGCTCTTTCCAATGTTCAAGTCTATCTTCAACGGGGACTCTGAAAAGGCTTGGAGAACGGTTTGTGTGGTCCCTGCTTCCCTTGGCTTAATCACGGCTTTCCTAGTTGTGAAGTTTACTGATGACTCGCCCAAAGGCAACTATTCAAAGCTGAAGAAGCTAAAACAGATGAAGAAAGTCAGTTACTTTGCTTCTTTCCGTGATGGCTGCCTCAACTGGAATACATGGCTTCTTTTCTTTCAGTACGCCTGTTGCTTCGGTGTTGAGATTACCATGAACAATGCTGCCGCTCTCTACTTTGGGGAAGAATTCGAGTTAAATACGGAGACGGCTGCTGCTGTTGCGTCCATCTTTGGTTGGATGAACCTATTTGCCAGAGGGATGGGTGGCTTCCTGAGCGACAGAGCAAACAGAAGATGGGGAATGAGGGGACGTCTTGCATGGCAATCGTTTGTGCTCCTCATGGAGGGATCATTGGTGATAATCTTTGCCCACTCATCTAGCCTTCCGTCTGCTATCGCAGTGCTAGTCTTCTTCAGCATTTTTGTCCAAGCCGCAGAAGGCTCAACATACGGGTGAGTAAACTTCAAGCACTTGTATTCCTATTCGATTGCTGTGGGAGAAACCTTGCAACTTACACACATTGTAACTTCAGAATTGTGCCTTATGTGAACCCAAAGTTCACCGGCTCGATTTCCGGCATTATTGGGGCTGGAGGCAACGTTGGTGCGGTCATGTTTGGCCTGTGCTTTCGTCAGCTTTCTTCTAAATCGGCTTTCACTGTTATGGGAAGCATGATTGTGTGCTCGTCAATCCTGGGCATTTTCATCTTCATTCCAGATGAATCTGGACTCATCTGGAAGACGCAAGTGGGCAGCAGTGCTACGTTGTTGAAAGAAGAGGAATCTTTAGACGAGGAAAAGTCTACGGACACAGCGCCAAGCCCAGGCGGAAGCTTGAACAACTCATTGCAAGGCTCTGACTCCGAGGGCGGCAGTGACGACAATGATGAACCATAGAGATTGGAAACTCCAACCATAATGTTCGAATAGAAATCATAAAGTATTGTATTAACCATTAGAATCAACCTGTCCCTATTTCTTCGTTGTCTATACAGTAAGGTAAGGCGCCAACAGCGGCTGGCTCATCTGTAGCCCCTATTGGGAGCTGTATCTCCCACAGAAATCTGGGTCGGGAATACAAACATTCGAGTCTTTGGCTGACACATCGCATCAGTGTTGATATCAAAGTCTGCACCAATTTACTGAAAAATGTAGCGCAAGATCAAGCTACAAATAGACTGGTCATCTAAACATTTTAAGATTAATTTTCCATCCCTCTCAGAACCGGCGCTTCCTCGGGACCTGACATGATGCCCCTTATCGAGCCACCAAGGCCCGGTGTCCTGCTATACCGTATCGGTTTGAAATCAGAGCTGGTTTCCTTGCCAACCAGCTCAGCTGTTGTTCCAATCTCTGAGACAGCAGTTTCCTTCTCGCAATTCAAGAAAAGAACAATGACTGTGATGTCGTCTGTTCGGCTCTCATGCTTGAGCCAATGTTCGTAGCTGGCTTTTACGATATTATCGCAAGCTTCAAGCGGGTCTCGTGACGCCGCGCAGATATCAACAACCATTTGATTCGGCAGAAACTCAAAGACGCCGTCGCTTGCAATTATCATATACTCGTCATTCGGAGTTAGATCTGTTGTCAGCATTTCTGGTTCAGCAATCACCCCACAGTTGTCTGCTATGTAGTCCCCTAGTGAACGGGTGAATGCGCACCCAGGGTATTCTTTGCCCTCCTCCCACACACGTGGAGGATCTCCAGACAGGTCAACGTCGTTATCGTGCAGTCCACACCAGCTTTCGTGCATTGGCTCTGTTCCCTCTAGTTGGTCTATCGTGCATACCACAGCTCCAGCTTTCTTGACTCGTTCACGTTCATCTTTTCGATACGGTGTTTGATCCTTGGTGAGAGGGACGGCGACACAGTAACCGTCTTCCCCTTCCACTGAATTTTCAATCGATCTTTCTTCATACTTTTCTTCCTCTCTCCCAGTGTCTCCTTTCATACGGTGGCCCAAAACGACTCTGCTATCACCGACGTTACAGATTGTGACGCGCCCCATGTGAAAGCCAACTGTTACAGCCGTCGTTCCACTCAGTTTGCAATCAGTCTAAATAATAGGGATGGTGTGAGTGGGGGACCGCACATTTTCTCATTGAGACATCCTTAGCACACTCACACTGGGATCATCGTGCATGGCCTTGTTACACTCTAGAAAGCCCTTTCTACAAGCCATTTCATAAGTCTGTGGGGATAATGTGGGCCACAACTCTGGCTTGTAGGACCCTTTCAACGACTTCCCTTCCGCTTTCAGTATCTTTTGGTATTCTTTTACTCGCATTTGGCGCAAATACTTAGCAATCTGGTTCGGCAGGTTCTTCTTTGCAAAAGCTGCGGCGTCATGGCCATCGGTTCCATGTCCATCATACACCGCGAAGCAGGCATCACCCTTCTCGCCACCAAACGCAGTCGTGATACCATATTCGTCTTGATTCTCCTTGTGAGGGTCTGTAAAGAAAAGAGTTTTGAGTTTTGGTTCATGTTCTTAGGAATAGAAAGCACACTATATCGTACCATCTGGGTAGTACCCGCGTTGTGTCCAGTAAGCGTATTGAACACTCACAACACTTCCTTTCGTGTAGTCTCCAAGCTTGAGTTCCGAGACTGTAACACTGGACTTCGTACGTTTCACGATTTCCTCTTTACGTAAATGGCCAGATGCATTCACTTTTGGGTCAGGCGGCAGCTCAAGGCCTGCCTTTTTCATGTAGTTGCCAATCAACCGTTCGGTGGCACCAATTCCTGTCTTTCGCTTCGCCTTGTCGTCGGAGTCCATCCATGGCTTATGCACCTCTTGATCTACTGCTTTTGATTGCTCGCACCCCATTGTTGCAGATTAAGGGTGAGCCTTGTTGTAGAACAACAGCACGGCGTGAATCAATCGCCGACCCATTCATCATGAGCTGGTACCTACCGGTAGATTGTAGATTCGTCGATTTTCATCCAGTGAATCTTCTCATCTCATTCATGGTTCCAACACAGACAAGTATCCAATCCGTGGAAAGGAAACAAATGTCGCATCATAGGCAGTCAAACGAATACCAGATAATAATTTTTGATACAACATCCATACTTGAATAATAAATTGACGAATAAGGCGGGGTAATCGTTCAGATAGGGTTAGGGTTCACCAAAACCGGGTTTATAACATGAAGTGATCTACGTGTATGGTAATAAGTTGTTGGATTCGAACTAACCGTGACGAGGATTCGTGTAAGCAAAATATTTTGATACGGGAGGTTTTAGGTAGAACACACGTACATTCGAACGAGTGATACAGGCAGAAGACGGTTTGGCCAATTCAAAACGCCCGCACTCACCAACATCGCCACGAACATTATTGATTGGTCAATCTCAATGAAACCAAAGACCAATATCCACATTCGAACATACTGCACATCATCATCCATCAACTCATTGCTTCCGAGCCTCATGCCAGTGGCAATTGATCCGTAAGTCTGCCGTGTCTTTGAGAAAGACTGAATCGTCTCGTGTGTACCTTCAACCAAGGCCAATGTGGTGGTGTGCACAACTTTAATATTCCATTTGGCTTCGAAGATGGCGGCGGAATGTGACATGTGCCGTCAGCAATGCTCGTCAGAACCCAAGTCTGTGCAACGATGGACAAAGATGCTTGTACGCATTCTGTCTTCACTAGAAACCCTTATGGCACTTCAGAGACTCGCTCCGCTCCGATTGATGACGGAAGCATACTCCTAGCCTAGCTTGGGAAATGCTATGTACGCACCTCTCCAGAGGCATTCAGAACTGAACCAAGGAGGTGCACTGGCTCAATGCTTGTTACTCAGCTCTCTCGGTCTCACCGCACCTCTGATGTTTGATTGTTTCTAACCTTCACGAACTTTCTCCTCTCCTTCTAACTTATTTGCACAGCATATTAATTCGTAACTTTCATCGGTGAAGGCGTCACAATGTTGGGAACCAGTCGTCAATTGAGATCACGGGGGGCAAGAAAGCCAGCATCTGATGTCGCTGGGGGAAAGCAGGAAAATGCAGCGACAAAGAAGCGACGAGTCTTTGTAAGTCAATCCGTGTGTTCTCGCCGCCAAAGCGTGTTTCAACTACTCATCCAATGCTTCCATTCCAACGCAGGGTGATGTATCAAACAGAGGGCAAGCAAACGCGGACAGAAAGCCAGCAGCGAAAAAGAGCGCTGTTTCGTTGGTCCCCAGTCTTCGTCGCAGTGTCAGATCGCTCAAGACTGTAACCGAGAAGGCATTGAAACCAGAGCCCGCTCGTAGAAGCCACGTTGCATCGAAACGGAACGCGGAAGGTCTTGAGACAACGCGACAACCCTCACAACCCGGGAAAGAGGAGGAGACAATCGCAGTGAAACCACGTACGCGCTCTCGCTCGCGTTCAAAAGCTGCCAGCAAGTCGACAGATAGTGACTCCAACAAGTCAAGCGGCAGCAAAAGAGGATCCAGCAAGCGACCCGCTAGTAAAGATTCGAAAGAACCTGCAGCTAAGAAGGCGAAACAAGCGTCGTCTCAGACACTGCGAAAGGCTGTCAAACCGAGACCAACGAAACGTAAGGCCACGAAACCGAAACCAACAATGGTGGAGAAGAAAGCGCCACGCGGGCGTGCAACCACGTCTAGGAAGACAGCCAAACGTTCCAAAGGTCCTCGTGAACTATGCAGTGATTTTGTCACGGATTCGAACTATACATTAGTTCGGAAGCCTTTCGACTCGTCAAAGTACACTACTGGCATCTCGGAACACGATGAAATGAACAAAAAAAAAGACTGCGAAGTTGCCAACTACGTAACTGATCTATACCAACGATTGTATCATGCGGAGGTAAGGCTGCCGTGTGTCAAGTTTTCTCACGAAAAACTCGTATCTAACTTTTTTGTTATCGGTCGTTGCTCGTGCAGCCCCAGTACCAGCCTCACATGTACCTGCAAGATCAAACGGAAATCAATGGGATGATGCGGGCCATTCTAGTAGACTGGCTCATTGAAGTTCACATGAAGTTCAAGCTAGCACCTGAAACCTTGTACCTCTGTGTCAACATCATCGACCGATACTGCAGTCAGGTGGAGGTGGAGCGCCGTAAGCTGCAGCTGGTTGGTGTAACCGCGCTTCTACTTGCTTGTAAATACGAGGAGATCTATCCTCCTGAGGTACGGGATTGCGTCTACATCACTGACAGAGCCTACACAAGACAGGATGTCCTTGACATGGAACAAGACATCATCAACGTATTGGAGTTCAGGCTAACCGTACCCACTGGATACAATTTTCTTGTCCGCTACCTTCTCGTGGTCGAAGCTAGTGATCTAGCCAAAGCCGCTGCAAACTACTACTTGGAGCGCACTCTTCAGGAGTACGACTTTCTTGAGTACCGTCCATCCCTGGTTGCAGCTGCGGCAGTGTGCCTTGCGTTGAACAACCCCCAGGTCCGAGCAGAGAGCTGGGTGAACCCTCCTCCAGTAGGAATTGTAAGTTCTGATTGCTGCTGGTACACCACTGCCCACCCTACCAGCGTCTCTAACACCATACTGCATTCTTCTCTTGTCCATCCTTAGCCGGATGAGCTTCTGGAGTACACAGGATACTCGAGTGGCGACATATTTTCTGTCGGTGAAAAGATTGTAGAGATCCTTGGGGAGGAAGTAGTCACAGCATCCCAGCGTCAGCTCGTTGCGGTTAAGCGAAAATATGACTCACGAAAGTATCATCATGTCTCGACTGATGTGATTGATCCAGAAGTCCACGATCTTCTCGGCTAGATGCAAGCTTGGAGCCTGCACCTTGAAGCCCTCCTTCCCGTTCTATTTCAGTCCAGCTAGCGTTCGAACTATTCATTCTATCATGGCCTGAATGAAGCCAGATCAATGCCGTATAATTCACCTTATTATCCAGTCTGCCCTGTCGGGTTTGTCTTGATCATAGTTCATAGATGTTGTATGAAGCAGCACATCATTATGTAAAATGTGAAAATGGTGTTGCCTACATGGAGCCTAGAGCGAGTCAGTCTGCGTGGCCTATCGAGGCAATCTAGAGTACACACATTTCACAGCATGATTTTTGGGCTGAATTTATAGCCCATGCTTCACAAACAGTACACATTGAGTGCTAGTCTAGTAATAGAACTACTTGAGATGTCTACTTATTTCCCCTTCATCAGAAGTTCCTTCGCTTCGTTGAGCTTTCCAGCGAGGTAAGTGGAACCCCCGGTATCGGGATGGTTCAAAACCAATAACTTTCGATGGGCCTCCTTAATCCGTTTGGCACTGCTCGATTCTCGAACGCCAAGAATCAGGGCGGCCTCTCGTCTCGTCATGGTATCTTCAAAACCTCCTTCGTAGTACTTGCCTCCTACATCAAACCACTTTGAGAAAATATTCTCCCGTTTGCCTTCCTTCTTCTTCTCCTCGGTTTTGGTTTCTTGTTGAGCTTTCTGTTGATCCTCCTCTGTCTTTGCCATATTCTCCTCTTCAGGAGGGACCTCCGTCGGCTCTGGTCGACTTGCTTGAAACTCATTGAAGGCTTGAACCATTTGAGATGCAGCAAAGGCTCCAGCCGAAACTGCCCCCAATCCAAGTGCAACCGTGACAAAAGTGCGTTCTGCAGGAGGGGTGCTGTGATACAATGTGGGTGCTGAAGAATGGTACGATCGCACTTGTGGCAGAGCCCGCACGCGAGTCTCCTCTTCTCTATCGTCTCGAGACGTGGGGATCCAAAAGTGAGATGCACCACTAATCGTTGGATTCACATTCGGTCGACTTCTCCTAGCGGAAACCATGCTGTGTCTCCGTATGGCAAGGCTCAATGATGCTGCTGCTCTCATTGTATGTTTGGTGTCTGGGAAGAAAATGCTCAACGTTATTGATTGTCAGGGTTATTTACAACTAACAACAAGGTAATGTGCAGGCGACCCAGATGACGAAGGTTGCAGATTTCTTTGGGTGGCGAAGAGGTGGGAGATACGCGCGCCCGCGCGTCGTCTCGCTCACGACTAACTCCAGTACTGTACAGAACAGATCTACAGTACACGTACCAACCAACTGCTACTGGAGTACTGTACACGCTCGACGGGAAGAAAAAGAAAACAGGCTGGTACCTTGCGCAATTCCTCAAGCTGGTACTCCAGAGTACCTCGGAAAATGTAGATACATGTACGGGCGCCCGCGAGTCGTTCTCACAACTAACTGCAAACTCTCTCATGTATGTAGTCTACACATAATGTATTAAAATGCGCACGTTGGATGCTAGATGGACATAGCTGGAGACTAGTCTACTCTATCTGTTCGCAAGTCATGTGCTCGTACTTACGTTGCTACACATGGCTTTTTAAAGCTACAAAACAGTCAATGCAGCGCATGCTATGTGTAATTTTTTCTTCTGATGATCTTCGCTTGAATCTCTTAGAGGAGAGCTTCGAGATCAAGTTCCACACAGGAAGATGGATAGTTGATATCAAAGTTCTTCAACACTTCAGGGTGCACAATACCAAAGGTTCCAATCTGAACTTTCTCTCCACCGTCGGGAGATGTCAACAAAATCGCCGCTGCTCGACCAGGAAAGTAGGTTCCAGCAAGAGAATCCTCCTGAGGCAATTCGGCGATGGTGTAGAACCACCCTTCTCGCACGATACGGTACTGCTCCTCTGGACCCTTGGCCGAGTTTTCAATGTAGGCCTTCTCAGGTGCCACCTCACACAACGTCATGACACGGTCTACGAGACCGTGAATGATTTCAAACCCAGACGTTGGACCAGCGTAGACGGCACAAATCTTTCTGCGATTCTTGGCTCCGACAATGGTCTCCGTTATGACATGCTTGTCGTCAGGAAGGACAATGTCACTGATCTCGAAGAGCTTGAAACCGGATGAGAAACTAGCCTTCTTGTTGTGCTGGAGAGTCTTGAGCAACCCAGGCAAAAGAGTTGTCCGAACCACTTGATATTCAACATTTGCTGGGTTGGACAGAGACACTGCTGGAGAGACAGGTCGACGAAGAGCAGTAAAGTTGTCGCGAATGGAGCACAATCCATGAGTCAGGACTTCAATATATCCAGCACGGCCAATCTCTTCACGGAGAAGATCACCAAGATGGTTGAGCGGTTGTTCGCCTCCAACGGTGCACGTGGTAGGAACCTTTTTCTTGATGTTGTTGTATCCAAAAGCAATGCCAACATCCTCTGCAATGTCAACTGGATGTAAAATATCACTTCGAGTTGGAGGAACCGTTACCTCAAGAATGGTATCGTTCTCCAACAATGCTGCAGGGCCAAGCTGGACCTTGTTGCACAAAGTTTTCATTTCCTCAGCAGAAATAGAGATTCCGATCAACGAGTTGCAGAACGCCACAGGGGCACGTTCTCGGCGAGTCGACATGATTGGTGTCACGTACGAGTCTCCGCCTTCGTAGTTGACCTGCACCGGCTCGACGGTGAATGGGTTGGCGCAATACTCTGAGAACATTGCAACCATTGTATCCAGTACAATGTTAGCCTTGGTCAAGTCCGTCGCCGTGCACTCGATGAAGACGTTCTTCGTGTTAAGGGTGATCTTGCTCTTGCTTCCGTTGATGATGGGGGGGAGCGACATGACAGTCTCTTCTGAGTCGAGCACAACGGGGTAGACGGGAGACTCCTTAATGATTGGGACAAAGGGCTTCAAGTGCTTGCAAGAAGGATCAGTCTCATAGAACTCCAGCAACTCCTTTCCGGTGAAGGATCTGTCTTCAGGAGTCAAAGGCACAAACTCAATAGCGGTTGGATCACGAGCATCATACGTGAAGGGACCCTTGACTGTATCGTAGTCGTGTGTTCCAATCGCCACCAGCGTACGCAGTCTACAAAGGTTACGGTGCAGCTGATCCTGTAACTCAATGAAGGACTGGTAGCGATCCTGAGTGAAGGTGATATCTCTCAGGATAGCACAGACAACGAATGGACGAATCTTATCCGTGTGTGCCTTCTTCACTGTCATCGTCTCCTTTGGTTCTCCCACAACTTGGTAGACTGGGGCATCCATGTCACCCAAGAAAATCTTGAGAGATCTCACCAAACCTTCAATGCAAAGAAGATCATAGCGATTGGCTGGAACATCAATCTTGTAGACGATCGCATCACTGAATTCCTTCAACTGCTTCTTCGAGAGCTTATCGCCACTCGACTTGGATGCTTCTTCTCGTTCAGACGTGATGTCATCCAGCTCAATACCAAACTCAAAGCACAACTCATCAAACTCCTTGTCCGTGTACGTTTTTCCCAGAGAGGCAAAGAGCTGCTCCTTTTCCACTCCAACAGTTGGCATGGCGCTGGTGTGGTTGTTCCTTCACTTTTTTTGAATCTCTGGATGCAACAGCAACGACGGGAATTTTACTTTGAACTTCTTGTTGAATTACAGTATATATTTCAGACAGCCATCCACGTGGACCGCTCCTCTCAAGGTGTGCGCGATTGTATGGACGATGGACAGACCTCCAAAAGTACTGACAGCTGTACTGTACACTGTCACCTGCCATTTTTGTGATTCAGAATCCAGATCTGCAGGTCTCTATTGGTTTCCGACGACGAGAAGGACGAACGGCGGTGACATCGACGACGACGCGCAGACGAGCTGCATAGTGACAAAACGGTCACGATAACAAATCGAGCTTTGTCAATAAGCTCGTCGGATACTGTCTCAATCCTGAGCAGTAATCCGAGGATCGGTTCACGGATGGGCCCTGGGAGAACCAGGGCACGACCAGATTCGATCATCAGAGCGTCGTCGTCGACACAACCTCAGTCGACGACGATTCGTTCGAGGACGATCGTACTGGTTTGTGCCGGAAGAGTGGCGCTAGCTAGTTAATTTTTTCATCATGACAACAGCCCCAACAGCTCCAACGACTACGAATTCATGGCTGAACACCTTCTCCAATGTCCATCAAGATACACTGATGGACAAGTTTCGCGACGTCGTTTCAGGGTCATCTCTCAGCTCCCGTATCAACAACATCGTTTCCGACCCCGGAGTCGCGTTTCTCCTCCCCCAACAAGATGGGAGTATCAACATTCTACACCACCTTCACCACGACCGTGGAGTGGCACTACGACCAGGCTCTAACGCCATCTGGGGTCTCTGTGGTGCCGACACTATTGCCTCCCCGATGGTCATCCCAGCCACCGCCATGACAAAAGTCACACAGCCCTACTCCGCCCCTACGTGGGAAGCATTTCAATCCACCACTTCGTTGGACGAAATTGCTGCCCTCAAAGAAGACAGTAAGGGCCCAACCGAGTCGGCCGCAATACCGACAGGTCGATACCGACCCCACTGTTGGTTGACGGCAATTCCAGCCTTTCTCGCGAAAGCGTTGCTGGAGGCGCGTACAACGAAACCCCTGCCACTCTGCCGTGCAGCGATTAAAGCCATAGTCACGCACGCGTCAGCTGTAGCAACCACCGGCACTGCACCAGGAGGCACGGCATCTCTTGCACCGACGATTGCTTCCTTGGGGAACGATTTGCTTTTTGTTCTGCAGATGCTGTGGGTAGTGCATTGCACCCGTTCACCAACCGGCTTTGACGCAGCGGATAAGATTAAGCTGCGCCCGGCAATGTCTGTGGAAGCCGCAGCATGGGCTACCGCAGCCGCACAGACGTACATTGGCGCACCGTTGGCTCAAGGTACCACGGCGACCACGATACCACCAGGCACCGACCCGTTTGCGGGGCTGACCGGCCAGATAGGTCAGCTGTGCACGCTGGTCTCCAATCAAGTGACGGGTACACCAGCGGGCACTGGCGCCACCCCTTCCAAGTCAGGCTTCGAAGCGTTCCCCCTCCACACGCAACGCATGATATTGAATGCATCGTCTCGCCTGGATAACGACGACGTGCGACAGAAGCCGCTGGATTCCCTGACGGAAGTACTGGCTTTCGGCAACAGTGCCTACGTCCAGGACCACATGCACGCGCTCCTGCGACGAAAAACCTACCTCGACGTCCTCGTGCCGACGGGCCTTTGCACCGCCATTAAGACTGGGGCACTCCTCTCTGATTTGACCGAGCGCCCAGGTCTATTCAGTCTCTTCTCGTGTTTCCGGCAACCGTCCGACAAGTCCGAGTCCCACCAAGAGGATACCGTGCGGATGCAGATGAAACTACAGGACTCCACATCCGGGCTGTCGGACAAGGATCTGGCAAAACTCTTGAAGACTTACCATGTGGCCCCTGTCTCTTTCGACGAGCTGAAGATCCTGGTTGAAAATTTTCGGGGCGTCTGTCTGTTCATCCTTGGGGCCAACTCTGTGATTGCCGTCGCACTCAAACAGTGCGTCCAATTCTTTGCACGAGGCGACTTGAACCCCACCTTCCGCTCCCTCACGGCCAACGACCCTGAGCTGCCGGCGAAAGTGGGCTGGTTCATTGAGTGTCGTGTCCAACACCATCTGGCACGCTGCGCCGAAGCGACCGATCCTGCTTCAATCCCGACCTTGTCGTTTGCTCCTTTGATTGCAGCGATGGAAGAACGGCGCGACTACGGACTCCAACTCTGCCATTTCCTGCGACAGAAGTTCCCGACCCCGCCTCGACATGACGCCAACCCAGGTCCCAACTCCCGACAACCATACCGGCCCTCTGACAACGCTCCATCCCCGGCTTACAATGCGGGCAAATTTATCCGGCCCTCGTTCCACGACTACTTTCCTGTGTACCTGGATAACCTCGATTCCTGCCCTGTCCCCGACATGTGTTGCAAGTTCCACGTGAATGGAAAATGCAATGATGGTCCCCTCTGTCCCCGCGCTGCATCCCACATCCCGGTCACGGACGCGGCCAAGAAACGTGAACTGTCCGAGTGGGTCGATTCCTGCCGTGCCAAGATGACTAGGAAGCGACCAGGCGCCGACGACGACGCCGGGCGTAAGCGGTTTAAGCCAACTAGTTCCCCGTCAAGCAACTATTCCCCTTCTCTAACCTCGTCTCGTTTGTCAGCTGGTGAAAAACTGTTCCTTTCTTTGCCTGCCCAGCATGATCACCTCCCAATGGTGGATTGTCGACAACCCGATTCCTTTGTACCCAGCCAGCGACCCCTGAGCCCCACCTCGATCCTAGGTAAGCAACATCCAAGCGCCACATTGTCGGGCCCATTTCCCCAGGTAGCTCGAGACAACATGGGCTTGTCCCCCTCTGCGGTCTCTTGCGTCACCTCCAACGGCGGCTCGAACCTGCCATGTGCGGTGGATGCCTGTCCCGTCCCCAGCAGCAATGTCCTGCCACCATCCGTTCCCCTGCCCCCATGTTCGCCATTCCTTCCGTCCATTCCACCAATTGTTCTCTCCGACCTCCTCCGTTCCATCCTACATTCCTCCCAACCCAAGTGTCAGGCACCCATCTTCCAGTTCGCCTGGTCCCCAACTGCCGCCTCCCACAACATGGAGGTACTCCGACGACACAACTTCGACCTGGGCGCGGCCATCGACTCCCACCCCTTCTGCGCAGTTTCCATCGGCTCGGAGTTTCGCCCGGCTTCTATCCTTGCGCCACTCCTGGACTCCCACCCACTTTGGGCCTCCTTCCATGAACGGATTTCTACCGGGTCCGACTACCCCCTTCGTCCCCTTCCCCGTGCTGAACAACAAAGTGATCTGGTTGCGATGATTGAACGAGGCAACCACCAGTCGGCAAAAGTCCATGCGGCGACCCTGGAAAAGATGCTGCGCGACGAAGTGCTCCATGGTTGGCAACTCCCCTTACCGATTGCTGCCGCCCACATGATTCCTTCTGCCGTGGTGGCACCCCTCGGGATGGTTACCCAGTTCACTATCGACGAACAGGCCAACCGGATCGAGAAGTTCCGACTCACCCACGACCAATCGTTCAACATCCTTCGTGGCGCCAACAGGAGCGTCAACGACCGCCTCCTTGTTCACGAACTAAACCCGTGTCGGTTTGGCCGTGCCTTCCTCCGATTCATCCACTACTTGGCTCACCTCCGTCATCGGAATCCCACACATCGGATCCTCTTGACAAAAGTGGATTGCAAATCCGCCTATCGCCGGGTTCACCTGGCGGCCGCCACGGCCGTCCAGGCTATGGTTATCATTGGTGGTTTCCTTCTGGTGGCCCTCCGCCAGACTTTCGGCGGTGCTGCAAACCCTTCCCAGTGGAGCGACATCTCAGAAGTGGCGACGGACCTCGCCAACGACCTGGCTTGCCGCTTGGACTGGGACCCATCCACCATTCATTCCCCCCACATGCCCCTCCTTGACTCGGCCCATGATCCGGATGCTGACGCCGACCCGTCCCTCCCGTTTACACCAGCGGCGCCACTTGGCGTCCCAATGCCCGACTCCGACGATCCCAAATTTGACTGCTACATTGACGACATTTTCGGCGCTTTTCTCGAACGGGACCAAGCACGCGGACGTGCAGTTATACCATTGGTATTGGCCCTCCTTGGACGACCGGTATCCCCTGACGAATCCCTCCCCCGGGATGACCTGCTCTCTCTCAAGAAGTTTGTCGCTGAGGCGCTCCCATCCGAACGCAAGACCATCCTGGGGTGGCTAGTCAATGCCAGGGCTTTCTCAGTTGCGCTCCCGCCCGACAAATTCCAGACTTGGTCCACGGACCTTCAGAAAACCATCAACCGCCGCGGCGCCAGCCGTGACCATTTGGAAACCCTTTTGGGGCGTCTGAACCACGCAGCATATGTGGTCCCCCATGGCCGACATTTTACGGGTCGGCTCTATTCGGCACTGGCAATTGCAACGAAACGTGGGTTTGTGTCTTTTACCCCGGCCCAACTCAACGACCTGCGACTCTGGCAAGCCTTCCTTCGGACAGCAGCTGATGGCATCAATATCGACCTGTTGACGTTTCGGTTACCTTCCCGTGTTATCCGGGTGGACGCCTGCCCCCAAGGCATTGGCGGTTACTGCATGCAAACAGGCGTCGCCTGGCGTTACCAGCTGCCGGTTCCCCTTCTGGGTTGCGCCACGCTCAACACATTGGAGTTCCTAGCCGCGTACATTGGCTTGGAGATGGAGCGCCGGTTTGGTCCGGACATGGCTGCACATGAGGTCTTGCTCAGTCAAGGTGACAGCACGTCGGCAACCGGCTGGATGCGCCATTCCTCTTTCGACGACTCCGACCCCATCCAACTCGAGATCTCCCGGGCTACGGCCCTTTTCTTCCATCAACACCAACTCGGACATTTCTCCCAATGGTTCCCGGGCAAGGAGAACGAGGTGGCGGACTCCCTCTCTCGGGATTTTCACCTCTCTGACGACTGCCTCACAGCCCTGTACTCACATTGTATCCCCTCCCAGATTCCCCCGAATTTTACGATCTTACCCCTACCGGACGATCTCATCTCAACCGTTGGGAAGTGGCTGCAACTGAGGATCAAAAAGGAGCCGTTACGGGAACAACCCACAAGAAGCGCGCTAGTCACTGGCGCGCATGGAGCGAATTTCTTGCGATCGTGGAACATGCACACGACCCGTTCCTCCAGGACCTTGCCCCCCGTTACCGACTCCGCCTCCTCTCCTGTTTCGCATCAGCCATCAGAGAGAATGGCACCCTTATCGCTCAACGACTTAACATCGCTTGTCCTGGAGTCCAATCGAGCACTGTCCGGGCCGCCCTCGACTCTGTGGCATCGGCCTTCCGGGCAAACGAACTGCCG
>JAVCKV010100397.1:0-11195 GCA_032274145.1 Herpochondria borealis | reverse complement strand
AGATTTCACTTTCTAGTCCAAAGGCATTATTGTCCAAATGGTGAATAAATTTTGAGAACTTTCCATCAAACATAGTTTAGATTCACAAAACATGCCTTATCAACATTCCATCAAACAACAAGTATCGGCGACTGGCATCATTTGAGTCACACGGATACAAAGTCCGACGTGCTGCTGTTGACTTTGGCGTTCCTATCCTGACCAATATTAAGTGCGCGAAGCTTTTCGCAAAGGTGATGGACATGATGTACACAACCGGTCGGTCATTGACGCTTGGTTCGTACGATTCGCGCTTTTCATCAACAGTGTTAACAATGCCTGGCCTTGTGTTGATCAATGCCGGAGTCGACCACGCTTCCGCAGAGACTGAGCGCAGCGAAAAGCTGGTGAGTGTGGAATCCGTTACCCGTTCAGCCTTGAATGGAGGTTTTTCCTTCGTTGCGTTGTCGTCGAGAGCTGCCAATGAGAGGAATCTTGAGGAGTTCCAGAGAGATGTGTACGCGGCCAAGGAGCGGGCACTCTGCGACTACTCATTGTTCGCAACGGCAAGACCAGGCAATGCTGGCGTACTTCGTTCGCTAGCTGCATATTCCGCCGGGCTTCGAATTAATCCAACAAAGAAGGACATCAAGAACAATGTGAGCGTGGATGCATGGATGCGGCACATTCAATCGTGGCCGAGTGGGTCGCCAGTAGTGATTGAGGCGAGTGGAGCAACGCTCGCTTCTATCTTGTTTGCGGCCATTGTGAACTCCCGAACCGTGCATGTAACTCAAGTGAACACGAAAGAAGATATCGAACTGATTCAGGTTAGCAAGGCAAAGGGATTCGGGATCACGTGCGATGTGAACGTTCTAGATTTGTACGCCACCGAATCGAGCTGTCGGATTGAGCGGCGTGAGCAAGAGGCTCTGTGGGAGAACCTTGATGTGATTGATGCTGTGACCGGCCCACCCGAGATTGTTTTGTGCTTACTTCTGGAATCTGTGTGGAGCGGGCGTATGGAGCTGGAGTGGGTACGGTCGCGGCTTTGTGAGAACCCTTGCAGAATCTTGGGAGTCGATGTGAGAAACTGTTCGACGATCGAGATTGACTGTGACGAAACGTGGGACGGAGCTGCGGCTACATGCGTGGCTGGTGTTGCATGTCGTGGGCGTGTGCGTCGTGTAGTGACTCGTGAGAAAGTTGCGTTCCTTGACGGAAAAGTGTGGGCCAGTGGTGGGAGCGGGCTCAACGTGACGCCGGACATTTCTAAGGTGACCAAGGGTGGTCAGCAACATGAAATGGGTCATGGCGCTGCATCTTCGGGACCCCCCGAGGTCGCTGCGCCAAGTGAGGGTGCCGTGACGATGTCGGAGATAAGCGAGGTGCCATCGGTGAAGAGTGTTCCTTCGGTGGGTCGACGCGTAAGAGGGCCGACTGGTGGATGGGACGGCGTGGAGATTAGTCGGACTGGGGGCACTCCTGCGACTGTGGTTAGAGATGTGCAGCGCGTACGCACCCGCATGGGAGGCATGGGGAATGGCTTGAGCATTCACGAGGACGAGATGCGAGTCGCAGGTCCCCAGATGGTTCTGCCGGGATATGGGAGCGGATGGTGGGGTGGGCGACATATCCTATCGGTGGAGCAATTTGGAAAGGAGGATCTACACAAACTGTTTGAGGTCGCTCAGGAGATGCGGACAATGGTGTCGCGCGTGGGATACTACGACCTGTTGCGCGGAAAGGTTATGACGTCGCTGTTCTACGAGCCGTCAACGCGGACATCATGTTCGTTTCAGGCGGCGATGCTGCGGCTGGGCGGGAGTGTTCTGAACATCCAGGACGTATCGTCGTCGTCGGTGGCGAAAGGCGAGAGCCTGAGTGATACGATTCAAACTGTGTGCTGCTATTCTGATGTGGTTGTGCTGCGGCACCCGAGCAAGGGCTCAGCACAGGAGGCGGCGGTAGCGTCGCGTATCCCGGTCATCAATGCCGGGGATGGGGTTGGAGAACACCCGACCCAGGCGCTACTGGACGTATTCACGATCCGTGAGGAGCTCGGGACAGTGAACGGAGTGACGGTAACGTTTGTGGGAGACCTCAAGAACGGGAGGACGGTGCACTCGCTGGCGCGTGTGCTAGCGCTGTACTCTGTGAGGATCAAGTATGTGTCACCCGAGTCTCTGCGGATGCCTGCGGAGATCCTGGAGGAGCTGGCGTCGCGTGGCATCGAGCAGGGCGAGTATACGGAGTTGACCGATGCGGTGGTGCGTGAGACGGACGTGCTGTACGTGACGCGTGTGCAGAAGGAGCGGTTTTCGAGCGTGCAGGAGTACGAGGCTGTGAGCGGGCAGCTGCGGATTGAGCCGCGGACGCTGACGCGCGCTAAGGAGCAGATGATTGTGATGCACCCGCTGCCACGCGTGAACGAGATCGACGTGGACGTGGATGCCGATCCACGCGCGGTGTACTTCCGGCAAATGGAGCATGGGATGTACGTGCGGATGGCGCTGCTGGCGATGGTGATGGGCAAGAACTAGTGCATGAGTGAGGAGGAGGGAAAGAGGCGGCTGTGGTTCGAAGAGCGAGAGGCAGTCGCTCAGACGTGAGGAAACGTTGGGAGTAGCCCAGTCGTGGCCGTCGAGAGCCGCATTGGATTACTGGGATTACTAGTGAACGGGCTCGCTACTGCAATGTTGTTGATGATGAAATGGAGATGAAAATATCTGTATGGGTGTGGGGTGTTTGGAGAACCTCTAGCCAGGCTGCTCGACTTTGAAGAGGGGAGAGCATTGTCGGCGCGGTTGTTGCCGACTATTTCCTCGGTATGAAGTAGGACACGGAACGGGCACGGAACGGGCACGGAACCAGAAGCCCCACTAATGAGGCATTTGTTGTGTCCGCGGCTTCCTCGGTGCCAATCGGTTGAAACCAAAGTTTTATTTATCATGATAAGTCTGATGGTGACGATGGTGACGATGGTGATTGTCGTGATCATCAGGATCATCGAACAGAAATCGGACACACGGATTAAAACCACTCATGAAAGAAAAACTCCCTTCCCTGTTCCTCGATCTTTGACACCCTGTGTCACCTCTCCTCCACAAGACACAGTGTGAGTCGAGGCTTCCGAGGATGCGAGGGAAAGAGTAGCATGACTTTTACTTGGTGGATCCACCATGGTTCTCTTAACGATGTATCGAACAGTCCGTTGCCATGTCACGTGACCTGGTTCTGGCTTTCAGTGTCCGTCCATCGTCAGATAACATCAACAGGACACGAAACACAGGGACAGAAAAGAAGATAAGACAAGTCGACGTGCACTTGAATGAGCGAGTCTTGGATAAGCCCTTGCTCGCGAATGCGTGTTCTTCGGCGCGGTAGTAGTGACTCAGTACAACGCGAGCCGTGTCGAAATGTAGCAGATATTATCTCCTGGATTTCCGCCACGTCTGGCATCCCAGAAGCATTTTACATCGCTTCCCTATCTATGTCTTCCACCCATCCCTGTCATGCTGCGGTAACTCACTGCATGTATGTGCGCACCAGGAGATGGATGTAACCTGCAACGAGGAAGGGAGAGAGGAGAAGAGAGGAAGTCCGGCGAAGAAGAATAGATTCACCTAAGAAAGGTGGAGCCGCTCGCCATCTTCCACGCCCGGGCTGCTCGCTCGTACTGTTGAGCGTGAGAGGGAGGCCTGCCCGGGGGTCGTACCGAGCGATATCAGATGACGCATGATGGGAGGGGTAGTGCTTTCAAAATGCAGTTAGCGACGAAAGTGTAGAAAGGCCAAAACTTTGGAGGTGACATGTGCGAAAAAGCATATGCGGTAGACTGCCCGGTAGACTGCCCGGTAGACTGCCTGGTAGACGTTGGGTTGGAGCGCGACTCTGTCGTCATGCAAGAAAAAAATGGCAGCGGGGGTCGTGAGGATGAATTTCGAAAAAAAAAGCAGCGGGCCAAGCAAACAGTTGAGGGGTGCGACAAGGGGGATGTCGAGGAGGTGTCCGCAGCGGCACCCGGGTGCGGTGATGCAAATCGATTGGAGGTACGTGACGAGGCATATATCTGGCCGTATCTCGGCCGCCACCGTGGAAGAAGCCGGGCGCCAGATAGGCAGATATGCACGCCGCTTGGGTGCTCTGTGGGTTGAGCCATCGCTCGTTGATTAAATTGAATCGCTTGACAGGCAAGCGCCCGCTTAGGCAACTTTACCGAACCTGTTGCTCGTGCTAGCGAGCTAGGCCACCAATGTGGCCATTCTTCCACTTGGTCACGCCTCTGCTTTCTGCTTTCTGCTTTCTGCTTGCATCCCCGCCATCACCTTTCTCTCGCCGCCGCTCTGCCTCGCCGCCGCCTCTCGCTCCCACTGCTAACAGGTTTCCTGCCCTGTCCCCTTCTTCCACCGCTCCAATACCCGATACCCACCCGGCCACCTGTCCTCCGCCCTCCTTTATACCCAGCTCCCTTATCTCTGTACTCCCTTCTAAGCCCCTCCCTCCCCGCTTTCATCCTCTGGTCCCACCAAAACGCACCACCTACACACGCACCATGACAAACGCTCTCTCCGTCCTCTCCCGTCAGCCGCGCACCGTCCTGGCCACCACGGCCGCCGCCGCCGCCGCCACGGGGCTCATAGCCCACAAGTGGAACGCTGCCGTCCGCAGCAAACGTCTCGAGAAGGGCTTTCTCCGGCCCTCAGAACAAGAACATCGCAACCGCAACTCTCTCTCCGTCCACCTAGACTCTTCCGCAAAAGTCGACTCCGCCTTCGTCGCCGACATCTTCCACTACTTCCGCATCTGTTTCCCGTCGCTATATTCACGCGAAGTCGGTCTTCTCGCCACGGTCTCGCTGCTACTCGGCGTGCGCAGCTGGCTCGATCTCTGGGCGAGCTCCAACGGCGGCCGCGTCGTCAAGGCCATTGTCGGCCGCGACCGCCAAGCCTTCCTGCGACACGCCGTGCGCGACATCGCCCTCATGATGTTCCCGATGTCCTTTGTGAACAACTCGCTGCGCTACGTCGTCTCCCGTCTCAAGGTCGCCATGTGTCGGCGCCTCAGTCTCCATCTGCATGACAAGTATCTGTCCGACGACACTTTCTACAAGGTCTCCAATCTCGACTCGCGCATACGCAACGTCGACCAACTCCTCACGGTTGACGTCGACCGCCTCTGCGTCTCGTTGGCCGACCTTTATTGCAATGTGTCGAAGCCGGTCATCGATATTGTGCTCTTCTCCCGCCGCTTGGCAAAGTCGCTCGGCTCGGCGGGGCCCCTCTCGATGATTTCCTACTTCGCCGCCTGCTCGCTCGTCCTGCGTGCGGTGCAGCCGCCGTTTGGAGAGCTCACGGCGACACAGCAGCGACTGGAGGGCGAGTACCGGTTGCGCCACTCGCGGCTGATCACGCATTCGGAAGAAATCGCCTTCTTCGCCGGCGGGCAACGCGAAAAGCTCTACATCAACGCCGCTTTTGACAATCTCACTGCGCATCTTCGCACGCTGTTTGCGGCACGGTGGCGGAATGGGTTTATCGACTCGCTGCTGGTCAAGTACGTCGCGACAATTGTCGGCTACCTTGTCGTGTCGCTTCCGATTTTCTTCGCCGACTCGCCGATTTCGCGCATGTTCGTCCGCTCCACATCGAACAGTAGCACAGCGACTGGTAACCCGGAGGCTTCATCCGCGTCCGACATTGCCGGACTTTACACGCGCAACTCGCGGCTCCTGCTCTCGCTCGCGGGCGCGATTGGCCGTGTCGTGCTCGCCGGGAAGGAGGTGACAAAGCTGACAGGATTCTCTCAGCGCGTGTCGCGGCTCGAATCTGTGCTGGACGACCTGGCCGATTCACGCGCCGTGCGTAAGCGCTTCGAGTCGTCGCCGGATCTGCAGAGAGATCTGCGCCTAGCCGAACTGATGACGCCTGGAACGCTCGTGGTCGCGCCGGCCGACGCGCCGGCCGAAGAGGCATCTGTCCGCTTCGAGGGTGTACATCTTGTGTCGCCAGACTGCACGCTCCTGGCAGAGAACCTTTCTGTGGAGATCCCGCGCGGGTGTCACGTCCTCACAACTGGTCCAAACGGTGCAGGGAAGAGCTCGCTCTTTCGCGTGCTCGCCGGGCTCTGGCCGCTTTATGGCGGGACGTTGCGGCGTCCGAGCCGCGAACGCATCTTCTACGTGCCGCAAAGACCGTATCTCGCGCTCGGTTCGCTGCGCGAAAACGTCGTGTACCCTCACACCTGGGCTGATGCGGCCGCGGCAGGCGCTACGGACGACACGCTGAACGCGCTTCTGGAGGCCGTGCATCTTGGGGACGTTGCGCGCCGGCCGGGCAGATTGGACGCCGTGCACGACTGGGCCGATGTGCTGAGCGGTGGACAGAAACAGCGTCTCGGGTTTGCTCGGCTGCTGTTCCATCGACCGGACTACGCAATTTTGGATGAGGCGTCGTCGGCTGTGTCGATTGATATCGAACAGGTGCTGTACCAGGCTGTGAAGGACTGCGGCGTCACGTTAATCAGCGTGAGTCACCGTCCAAGTCTGTGGGGGTTCCACGACAAGGTGCTTGCACTGGACGGGCGTGGCGGATACGAGTTTCGGGACATTCATGAAAAGGATGTGCCCAACCTTGTGTCTGGCGTGGCTGGTGCAGCTGGTGCAGCTGGTGCAGCTGGTGCAGCTAGCGCTCCTGGTTTGGCTAGCGCGCCTGGTTTGGCTAGCGCGGCAGCGGCGAATGCAGAATAGCATACATATGTATAATAACCTCTTCGGAAGAGTGTCGCTTGTCCTGGACGAATGCGCGGTGAGTCGTCAGAACAGTTGTTTCTCTAGTTGATTAACTCTTCTTCTTGAACAGTGCAAAGTATGAACACGAAGGGAAGAAACCATGTAAAGTTTCATTCATGACTTTTTTTGTTCCGTCACCCAATACCAGTCTCTCTCTCTCTCTCTCTCTAGTCAAAGTCCTTTCCTTTTCGTTCACGGAACAATTCGAGAAGCTCCTTCTCCGTGGGCACAAGGTCAGAGTAGTAACCCCTATCGTCCGGGTCTTTCTTGATCCAGTTGAGCCGGACATCGAAGACGACAGTCCCGTCACCCTGCTCAATCGTATTGATAAAATTCTTCCGCCGACGCGGGGTCGGCGGTATGGGCATCAACCCCGCCCGCGTATATGCCAGCGAAGCGGGGATGATACAGCGACGTCGGTTGCCAGTCTGCATGGTGTGAATGACTTCCTCGAGCCCCTTGATAAGCTCGCCGTTCCCGTGATGGAAGACAACGCCGCCCTTCGTGCCGCTCAACGACGACTCATGCTCAACCAGACCGTCGCTCGTGTCATTGATCGTGTAGAGCACGTAATCGATGTTGACGAGATCGCCCCAGTTCGGCGTCCGTCCCTCGCCCGGCGTGAAATCGATGAAGGTGATGCCGGACGTGGTTTGACGCCCCACGATCGGCCGTCCCTCCTCTCCCGCCGACGGCTGCGCAAGCGGCGAGGAACTGCCGTCTGTCTCGCGCGGCGATTCGCTCGCGGCGGCTTGTGGGGCGTCTTCGGCTGGCGTGCGCAACGGCGATATCGAGAGTCCGAACAGAAGAGCGAGCACGGCGCGGCGTGAAAGGCGTGGAGGCGGGTGCGCGCTGCACAGAGTGATGTGACGGGGAGCGCGTGTGCATGCCGGGAGTTGAAGGCGGGGTTGGGTGGGTGGACGGATTGCGAGTGGGGCTGCGAAGCCGAATGCTGGGGGGAGAGGCATCTTGTCGCGTGCTTCAGGTTGGTGGACGACGGAGAGCAGGTCGGCGAGATGGGGGAGGGGGGGTTGCCTGAGGCGTGAGAAACGAAAAGGGGCGACGGGAGATCGGAAGCGAGTCGAGGGATCAACTTTTTGTGTTTGTTTTTTCATATTTTTCGATTGTGTGTGTTTTTTTGCCTTTTCGTGATTGTTTCCCCGAGAAACTATTAAAAAAAAACGTCACTGCGTGGGCGGACGCGACGTGATGATGCCACCGACATGGTGACGGCAGTGGGAGGCGGTCGACTCGTAAGACGGACATCATGACAATTACAACGACAAGGTACTGAACGTAGCAGACTCGGAGGTGAAAGGTTTAGTGAAGAGGGCGCAAAGAGAAAATGGATAAAGCATGAGGGGGTGGGGTGGGTGCGCGTCAAGTTTTGCTGTGCAATGTTCACGTTCTCTTCTGCGTGTTGCCGTCGTCATTGTTGCCGTCGTCGCTGTCGTCGTCGTCGTTGATCGGAAGTTCGGGATCTGGGGGCTGTATATTGTACTCGGGTGGCATGTCTCTGCCGGTGAGGGTGCGCATAATGTTGTCCTTGGCCATCATCTGGCGGGCAACCTCCAAGGCCAGGGTGCGTGCGTCCTCGTCGGACATGCGGTGGACCTGCTCGGCGTACTGCTTGAGCAGGAGTTGCTGGGTAAGGGTGAGCGACTCGGGCGACTCGGAGGCGAGTTCGGCGCGGTCGTCTGGGTCGGGCTGGTACTTTCCGCCGCTGCTGCTGTTGCTGCTGCCGCCGCCGCCGCCGCCGGCGACGGCCGGGTCATTATCGTCGTCGGGTGGCGCGTTGTCAGGCGATGAGGGTGGTACGGCCATGCGAAAGTGGCCTGATGCGACGCGCCGTCGACGCGGGGCCGTGCCGTGGTGTTGTCGTGGGGCATGGACATCCCCTGCGCCGGCGACGCGACGCGGGCGCTGCAGCAGGTTGTGGTGGTGGTAGTGGTAGTAGTAGTAGCAATGGTGTCGGTGAGAGGCGGGGCGCAGCAGACGGGAGACGCCGGCCGTGCCCAGACGCAGTGTGTGCGGCGTGACGGGGACGAGGAAGGCGGCGCGGCGCAGGCGCGGGCGTGGGCGCGGACGGGCGGACATTGCGGTTGTCGGGGGTGAGGAGGAGGGCCGGCAAGAGGGCCGGCAAGAGGGCAGGGTAAAGGGCAGGGTAATGGGCAGGGTAATGGGCACGGTAGCGGAGGAGAAAAGTGGGTGCTGAACAAAGGACAGGGCCGCACTGGTGCGCTCCGAGGGTTGCAGATATAAATCGGCATTTTTGGGGTTGCAAAATGCCAGACCAATGGGCGGCGCATACACGTGGCATCCGGCGCACAATATACCGCCTTTTACGTAACTTATCGCCACGGTCGGCACAGCACGCGCCACCGACCGTTGACCCGACCTCGTTTACATATGACCTTCCACCTGTACACAAGCCTCTCACCCCTCCAACGTCGTCCGGCGCAGTCACACCGGCAGCTTCGGTGACGAGTCGGCCAGCTGATCGGCCAGGTGCCGCACCCCGGGCATTGCCAGCACGTTGCCGATGACCGGGGTGCGTCGCAGAAACGCGATCACCACCGGGAAAAAGTCGCCAAACAGGTTGATGAAGCCAAACAGCTCGAGCGCCATGCCGATCATCGGCCACCCGCCCAGCACGGCCGCCATGCCCACGAAGAAGGAGGCCGACGCCTTGGCCTTGCGGCGCTGGAAGAAAAAACGCACCGACCGTCGCGGCCCGATGATCAGCGTCACTCCGGTCAGGTATAGCAGGTTGCCCATCGCCAGCAGACCCCTGTCGAACAGCAGCGCCACCCCGAGCACCGAGAACCCGAGCCCGAACGCCGTCAGCCCGATCCCGATCTTGCGCGCGTCCGTGATTGCGAAGGCTCCCGACATTGTCGCGCGTTGTGTCCCAGGTTGTGTCCCAGGTTGTGCCCCAGGTTGGGTGCGCGCCTGCGTGGGGGAGGCACAGGCAGCCCGAGTGTTTCGCGCGTTGCGCCGATTGTGCGCCCCGCGGTAGACCAGGCGGTCACCTCTTCTTGTTTTGTTCCGCTCTTTCTCTCTTTCTCTCCCGCTCCCTCTTTCGCGTCGTTGTCAGTCCTGTCGTACTCGCACTCGCACCCGCACTCGCAGAAAGGGGTCGCGCCTGGACGTGTGGGAGGTTGGGTAGCGTTTGTTGGGAGACGAGAGGGTGGACGCAGGGCTGGAGGAAGGCGAGCAGCGCGTGGCGCACAATCGGGAGCAGGCGCGCGTGTGTGGGCGCGTGCACCGCGCCGTGCGCACCGACTTGGCAACAGTTTGATTGACGCTGCAATTCCATCCCCTCTCACTGTACAACACAGCCCAGTAGCACTCCAGTAGCACTCCAGTGGCACTGTACGACACGTGGGGTGTGCAACGGATCATCGATAAGATTTGTCAGTGTTAGTGCAGTGCGTTTGCACCCCCTCTTAGAAAATAATCCAATAATAGAAATTATTTCTCGGCCTTGCCCTATTGGGCCCCGCACGCTGCCCATCCGTGCCCTTGTACAGAAAAGCCGTTTACGTACAACAACCTCATTGCGTTGGCCCTCTCGCCTGTGTGGCGTGCCCTCTCGCGCACTCGCCTCCTCGTCGCGACCGCTGCTGGCGTCGATTCAAGCACGTCCCTCCTGCTCCGCCCTCCTCTTGTCGCTATTTCACGCTATTTCACACCGCGCCCACTTCCAGTAGCTGGCTTGCACCTTCGCTCTTCTTCACCAGAACACCGAAGTGAGCCACAAAACCCATTGCACGTGTGTTTCTCATCGACAAACGACGACGACTTTCGGTTGCCAACCGAGAAAGAGAGAAAGAAAGAAAGAAAGGAAGTGGATCTCTCTCTCTCTCTCTCTCTCTCTCTCTCTTTCTCTCTCTCTCTCTTCCCTCTTCTTGCTCATAAAACATCGAGAGGCCAAGCAAAGCAAATCCAAACTCAAAAAAACAAAACAATGTCGACGTCCGAGCCTGAGAAAGAGCCCGAGCGCGACGCATCGCCCCTCCCAAGGTCGGACCAAGGCTTTGCATTTGTCTTCATCTCGGACGACGACGACACCTCGCCCACTTCATTCGCGGACGAACGCCCGCTGAAGAAAGCTCGCCTCTTACCGGGCACAGGCAAACAAGCACCCCGCCGCGGGACCGCGTCCGTGCCTGCTTCTGCATCTGTGCCCGCCGCCTCGCCCTCAGCCTTATCACCACCGCGTCGCGCACGCGGCCGCGGTCGTGCTCAACCAACGGCCACTGCACACTCGCCTGCACTTGTGCAGGGCCCTACAGCGCCCGCACAAGCTGCACTGCCCCTGTCCACTGCACCGACACCGACACCGACACCGACACCGACGCCCGCGCCCGCGCCCGTGCCCATGCCCACATCCACGCCATTGTCGTCGGCTCCACCTCCGGGG
>JAVCKV010100286.1:0-20424 GCA_032274145.1 Herpochondria borealis | reverse complement strand
TGGCGATAGCCGCTTAGGTGCTACACAACCAATTGCATTGGATGGGGGTATTCCTGTAGGAGCACAGAGTAAATACTTGCCAAACTTCGGTGCAGGGATGTATTACTCTTCCGATAAATTTTACTTCGGTGTATCTGCTCCAAGAATATTATTGAATAATATTGACTTCAATAGTCAGAATGGAATTGCTCTAGGTAAAGAAGTGGTCCACCTTTATGGAATGGTGGGTGTGATTTTCAACTTAAGCGAAACCGTGAAATTCCAGCCACAGATGCTCTTTAAATATGCAGATAACTCTCCTTTTGATATGGACGTCAACGCCAGCCTTATTTTTAACAATAAGTACACGGCAGGTTTGACTTACCGTGCAGGAGGTGGGAAAACTGGATTTGGAGAATCTATAGACTTATTGCTTTCTGCCCATTTAACACCACACATTTTGTTAGGTGTTTCTTATGATATTACGCTTTCTGAACTGAAGGAATACAATAGTGGTAGTTTAGAATTAGTATTGCGCTATTGCTTTGGGAACTCGGAAGGAGAGGACATTATTAATCCTAGGTTCTTCTAAAAGAGAACGGAACAGATTTTAATATTAAAGAGTAAGCTCAAATTCAATTTCTGTAATAGGCGGTTGGTCCGCGAAGAGAAGGCTTTGAGATTAATTTTGAAAAGAGATTCTTGATTACCTTTGGACATAATAGAGTCTGGTTTTGTCGTTTGACAATTTTTAAAAAGACTAAATCGTTAGGAAACAGTATAGACTCATTTTCCGATTTAGGATGCCGTTTTAAATAAGAAAAAATATGAAAGGTTTAGATCTAAAATGGATGATATTAATGCTGCTTTGTGTTTGTTTGTTCACTAATACAGCCGAAGCACAGCAAACCTCTAAAACAAAGGCTTCCAACAAGCTTTATGAAAAAGGAGGAACGGTGGTGATCAAAAATACAAAGAAGATCAACACAGGTCATTTGGAATTTTCACCCGCTTTCTACCAAAATGGATTGGTCTACGCGACTTCCCGACGTAGTCAGGGGGAACGAGATAAAAAAATAAATGAAACTTACTTTGAATTGTTCTATTGTGATTTAGATGGAAATGGTTTACCATTGGAGCCACGTCAGTTTTCTCTGGAAGTGAATTCTCACCTTCATGAAGGCCCTGTGACTTTTAGTCGGGACGGTAATGTTATTTACTTTACCAGAAATAATCTCAAGAAAGGAGTTAGAAAAGCAGATGATAAAGGGGTAACCCGTCTGAAAATTTATGCAGCAGAAAAAGGACCAAGAGATTGGCAAACAGTAACGGAGCTTCCTTTCAACAGTGATGAATATTCCGTTTGTCACCCAACTCTTTCTGCGAATGGAAAACAATTATACTTCGCTTCAGATATGCCAGGAGGACAAGGTGGCTTTGATTTATGGTATGTAGAAAGACAAGCAGAGAGTTGGTCTAAACCGATAAACCTCGGCCCAGCAGTGAATTCAACAAAGAATGAAGTATTCCCATTCATTCATAGTAGTGGCAATCTATTCTTTTCTTCCAATGGGCATGAAGGAATGGGAGGACTTGATTTATTTATGGTTGGCGTGGGAGATAATATTTCTGAGGTAAGTCACATGGGCAAACCTTTTAATTCAAGAAGTGATGATTTAGGATTTATCCTAAATCCAGAAGGAACAAAAGGGTACTTTACTTCTGACCGTAAAGGAGGAGAGGGCAAAGACGATATTTACCTTTTTGAAGCTTTTGATGGCGTGTCAGGTTCTACAAAGCCAGCTGTTATTTCTTCGACGATAAAAGTATACGATGCAGAGAGTTCAGATATGATTGAGGGAGCAGAAGTCCGAATTTTTGAGCGAACGTCTGAAGGCTTTATTGGTTCGGGTAATAACTTGTACGAAGCAGTACTCTTGCCATCAAATGAAGGAACTGGTGAATTAGTTTTCAAATTAGTCAGAAAAGACGCAGGTACTTTAGGAGAAGCTGATAAAATGACAGACGGAGAAGGACAAGCAGCTTATGAATTTATGGGCGAAAGAAAATACTTATTGCTTGTTACTAAGGATGGTTATACTAGCAAAGAAGTTGTTTACTCTACAGTAGGTAACGTTGGAGATGCAATGATTGAAGTGCCAATGGGCAAAGTCAATTGTACTTCATTCACAGGAACCGTAAAAGATGAGGTGACCGGCGAAGTACTTGCGGGTTCTGTAATCAAAGTGTTAAATATTTGCGATAAATCAGAAGAAGTGATTCTAACGGACCGTCAAGGACGATTTAACTATTGCTTGCCTGCTGGTTGTGATTATGTTGTTACAGCCATTAAGGAACGATATGAGAATGGAACAAAGACGCTTACGGGTGTTGTATTAGATAATGCTTTAGATGCTGATTTGATGCTTCGTCCAATAAAAGGCAATAATGGTATTAAGGCAGGTTCAACCATCGTACTTGAAAATATTTATTATGATTTCAATAAATCATATATCCGAAAAGGGGCAGATGTAGAACTAGATGAATTGCGCGGATTGATGTTGAAATACAAATCCATGGAAATCGAACTTAGTGCACATACGGACGCTAGAGGCTCAGCGGATTACAATCAGGAATTGTCCTCAAAGCGTGCTATTTCCGCTAAAGAATACTTAGTCGGTAGAGGTATCTCTGCTGGTAGAATCACAGCAGTAGGTTACGGAGAATCAAAGCTAAGGAATGGTTGTGAAGACAGTATCGAATGTTCAGAAGGAGAGCACCAATACAATCGTAGAACGGAAGTGAGAATATTGAAAATTGATGAGGACGTCAATGTTCAATATTTTGATCACGGCCCAGAACGGATTGATCGTAAAAAATAAATTGATAACATAAGAAATAGGTCATATTTCCTTTCGGAAATTAAGCGGATATGGCAGATCTGCAAAGCAGGAATGAAGCCTTATTATAGATGCTTTGCTTGAAAGATAATTGATGTTTAAAAATAGATTGTAAAAAAAGAGCGTACGAGAGTGCGCTCTTTTTTTGTTAATACTACCGTATAGAATTAAACTGAGCAACCGCAATAACCTGTTCATATCGCGCACCAAAAGGAGTATAATAAACCAACACGGTATAATCATTCTCCGTCTCATGCCAACTGCCTTCCAACTCATCGAGATCTATAACCTTAGGTTTGTCCCGATCTACTACAGCGTACATGTAATCGTAAAAGCCTTGTTTTAGAAAAAATTGGCCAAAGTATGCATTGATCAAGGGGTTGTAAATCATTTTATAACGTTCATCCGTTTTCCAATCGGTCAATCCTCCAAAAAGATAAACATCGTGATTGCTGAAAGGAGGACTTTCCTCTAAAGTAAACAATATGTAGCCGTAGTCTGCACGGAGGTCTCCGTCAGGTTCATCCAAGGACTGAATAACGTATTTTCCATTTAGATCATAATTGAAAAGATAGGCCATATTAGAACGAGATATATCACTAGTGAGCGTAATGTCGAAGCGGTCTCGGGTTTCACGAATCTCTGCTATGGAATTGGTATTATACTGATAGGTACGGAGGTCGGCTTGTCGGAATTCTCTGCCAGCAGGGAAGATGATTTTATTCTGAAAATCATAGATTAATTCTTCAGATTTTACAAACATGGGTCTATCTAACTTTATAGCAGTATCCCATCGTCCATTTTGTAAGACGACTACTTTAATATCGGATTGTGGATTTTGGATAGGAAAGTCTTGATGGTTTACGGTAAAATCCAGTTCCTGGTGCGTTCTGCTTTTACTGACCATTGCAGTGCGTTGCATTCTTCCCTGAACCGAAACCTGTGGATCATAAACCACAAATCGGCGGGTGATGATGAGGAAACGATCATCCGTATTGTCATATACTTTTAATAAATAATTTCCTGTTTTTGTCCAACGGATATCTGAATTGGGCAGTGTAATTTTATAATTAGTATAATTAACAGTGGTATTAAAGGAAAAGTCGTAGTTGTCAACATCGTCTTCATTGAAACCGTCCATATAGTTCGAATCAGAAAAGCTGCTGGGTTTCCATTCCGAATCACAATGTACAAGGCTATAAACATAGTCGGTTACCTCTTCTCCTATTTGATCAAAGCTTAGAACTAATGTTGATCTAAAGTTACCAGTTGAACTGAGGTCTAATTGTATAAGTGGGTAGCTTTCCACATTCTCATTTAAAATAAATTTCACCGAACGGATATTATCTACATAGACATGGTCTTCATATTTCAAATTATGATCTTCTTCCTCTTGAGCAAGTAAAAGAAATGGAGATAAAGTAAGAAGGAATAATAGGGTTAAATTTTTCATAAAAGTGTTTGATCGATAAAGGCGCATGAGTTTATACCCGTTTTTTTAGAAGCAAAGATTTCAAAAGTACTCATTTTGCCGGATTTACGAAGCTTTTCAGGCTTTCTCTATAGAAAGACAATAGCCTTATTATAACGCTGTGGTCATAGCTTAATTGTGGTTTCAGACTGCCCCTTTCTCTACTCGTTTCTTATCTTTGCGAAAAATAAAAATGATGAAGTTAACCATTCAAGATGAATCCATGACTGGTAAGTTGCTGAACCAATTGATATTGGAGGTGGAGTCAGAAAAGATTACCTTACAAGAGTTGATCCGCGCTCGAGTCTATGCCGAAGTAGAAGCTTACAATGAGAAAAAACTAGGGATATTTAATGGCCTTGTTCAACCAGAAGAAGCAGAACGAGTATTAAATGGCTATCGTTTAAAAAGGAACAGAAATATAGATGGGGAAAAACAATACTATATCGCTTTGGATGCTTTTCAGAAGAACGGTTTCTTTATGCTGGTAGATAATTATCAGATTGGCGATTTGGAAGAACCAATTATAGTAGGAGACGATACCAAGGTGAGTTTTGTGCGATTGACACCCTTGGTTGGTGGCTGAGATCGAAAAGAACGTTTTTGTAATTAGCCTTAATGAATTTATTTGAAGCTCGATCGTCTCCTAATTTATGCCCTTAAATCCGCGAATTGGTTAGACTCCTAAAACGATACTACGCGAAATTTAACTTCCTTCGTTAGGAGCTACAATCTAGGTCCAATTCTTTCAAAAAATAATAAACATTCTTACCACTTCTTTTGCAATCCAATAAAAACGCCATAGAATCCTTTCAAAACAACTTTGTCGATTTTTACAACGACAAAGGTGATAACCGTGATTGGCGACTTTTCATGGATCTGTGCCTAAAAAAGAAAACAGCTAAGCCTAATAAAAAATGGCTTAGAGAATCTGTAGAGGTCTTGCCAAAGCTTTCGAGGGAAGAAGTAGTACTATTGTTAAAGAATGCATTTCGTCAGTTGGTGGAGCTGATTCAGGAAGCGCATCAATTGAGGAGAGAACGTGGAGATATTCATTTTCTTAATGATCGTTTTCAGGAAATGTTAAAGGGATTTATATGGATGGCAGGATTGATGGATGAAGAATCTTTGAATGAAGGTTTAGAAATACTAGGTTTATGGTGTTTCAAAAAGATACCTGGCCATGGCGCTTTGTCTGTGAAACTAGGAAATGCTTGCTTGTATGCTTTTTCATTGTTGCCCTTTCAATCAGGTATTGCGAAGCTAACTAAGTTTAGGATGAAAATCATTTATCCGTCTGTTAGAAAACAAATCAATAAGTATACAACAGCCATTGCGGCGCAAGAAGGAAAAACGCCTGACGAACTGGAAGAAATGGTGGTCTCCAAATTTGGGTTGGATGAAAAAGGAGGAATTTCCTTATTGCTAAAACCTTATGCGCTTCGATTGCAGGTAGAGACGGTGAACAAGGTCTCCATCGTTTGCCGAAAGGCGAATGCTATTTTAAAAACCATTCCTGCAGCTTTAAAAGAATTACATAACACCGAATTTAGCTCTCTGCGGAAAACAGCGAAGGAACTCAAAAGTTACCTGCCTGTTCAGCGGAACCGTATTGAACAATTTTACCTGAAAGAAAGAAAGTGGGCTTATGCTATTTGGTATCCTTTGTACATCGATCATCCTTTAATGCAGGTGTTGGCAAAGAAACTGATCTGGCATTTTTCAAAAGGAGATCGAAAAGTAACAGCCATCCTACATCAAGGGAATTGGGTGAATGCTCAAAATGAAGTCGTGGAATGGATAGGAGAAGGATGTACGGTTCGATTGTGGCATCCCATTGGTTTTTCTTCAGATTATATTTTGGCTTGGAGGACTTGGTTGGCGAATCAGGAGCTACAACAACCCTTCAAACAAGCCTTTCGAGAAATATATTTGGTGACTGATGCGGAGATTACTACAGAGGATTATTCCAATCGTTTTGCAGCGCACATTCTACGGCAACATCAGTTTGCGGCTTTGTGTAAAGTGCGTGGTTGGGAATTTACGCTGCTTGGTATGTGGGACTCTGAATCTATTCCAACAATACATTTACCACAGTGGGAAATTCGTGCAGAATATTGGGTAGATCGGGATTGGGACAGCGAAACCTTGCCCTCTGGAGTTTTTCCTCATATCTTTACGGATCAGGTGCGATTCTATCGAGATTTTGAGCAAATGGAAATGGTGGATGTTCCGGCCATCGTTTTTTCAGAAGTGATGCGCGATGTAGACTTATTCGTTGGAGTGACCAGTATTGGAAACGATCCAAACTGGCAGGATGGTGGTAATGACGACTATGATAATTATTGGCGCGATTATTCCTTCGCTGATTTAACAGAGTCTTCTAAAATGCGGAAGACTGTTTTGGAGAATCTCGTTCCTCGTTTGAAAATTGCAAAGCGTTGTTCCTTTAGTGGTAAATATCTAGTGGTTCGTGGAGATATTAGAACGTACAAAATTCACATTGGCTCCGGAAATATATTGATGGAACCAAATGACCAATATCTTTGTATCGTTCCAAATCGAAAAGAAGAAAAAGGAAATAAAGTTTTTCTGCCTTTTGAAGGAGACCAAATGTTGTCGATAATCATGAGTAAAGCCTTTTTATTGGCAGAAGACCGTAAAATTACGGATCGTACGATTTTAAGCCAGTTGTGATTAAATCGGATATTTAATGGGGGCTTGATAAATGAGGTTGAATCTATTATTCCCTTTAAGAATCAAAAGTATTATCTTTGTTTCCGTCAAACCATTTGTTATAAAATCAATCAACTCAATATGAAAAAAATAAATTATTTTCTGAGCCTTCTTTTCCTTTGTACTATGTTTGCTTGCAGTTCTGACAATTCAGCAAAAGTAGACGAAGCTGCCCAAAAAGCAGCAGCAGAAAAATTGGAAGCGGATAAAATAAAATTAGAAGCAGAAAGGATGGAGGGGCTTAAAAAGCTCAAAGTAGAGAATAGGGTAAAGTACGATAAAATCGTCTCTGGATTTCAAGCTCCGGAATCCGTAGCTACGGATGGTACCTTTTTCTATGTCTCTAATGTAGGCGCAAAGTTAGAACCTTCGACAAAAGATGGAGATGGTTTTATTTCTAAATTAGATGCAGAAGGAAATATCCTCGAACTAAAGTGGGTAGCAGGGGAAGACCTCCACGCACCTAAAGGAATGGCGATTGTAAAAGGAGTGTTATATGTAGCGGATATTGATAGGATTCGAGGTTATAAAATAAAGACTAAAGAAAAAGTTTTTGAATTGGATTTTTCACCGGAGAAAACGGTTTTCTTAAATGACCTTGCTGTAAAAGATAAGAATACTCTTTTTGTTTCTGCTACAGATATCGCTACTATTTACGAAGTGAGCTTAAAGGGGAAAGGAAGTTATGAAATGATGGACATCTATAGCGACCTGACCGGAGTGAATGGTCTAGAATATGATAAAGCTAAAGACCGTCTGTTGACAAACAGCTTTGGAGTGAATGGTGCTCCTTATGGAATGATAGGGGTTTGTCCATTGAAAGGAGGAAAAAAGCTACAGCAAAAAACAATTGGTACACTTAAAGGCTATTTGGATGGCATCCATCAGGTGGCTGATGATATGGTGTTGGTTTCCGACTGGCAGGATTTTGAAAAAGGCGGGAACTTGATTTTCTATGATTTAGTAACCGAAGAAAGACGTCCAGTGTTACACGGTGTGATTGGAGGGCCTGCGGATTTTTATTATGATGAGAAAACAAAGAATGTATGGTTGCCAGCCATGCAGGACAATGAATTGATTATCACCAAACTGGACCTTAACCTGGAACGTAAAGACCAGGGTACTTTGATTAATTCTTCTGGTGGTTATGAGGTGCGCACAACTGATAAAATAGAATTTACTCCAGAGAAAGAAGAGAAGTAAATTATTGCGGTATCCTTAAATATAAGTAAGAGCGAAAAATTAAATCTTAATTTTTCAAATCAAAGATTGTAAAATTATTTTTTGTGTAATACTAAAGAGTCATGCGAACCATAACTAGTGATTCGCATGACTCTTATAAAATTCCATCCTTTTGTAAGGCCCAAATATCCAGTGGAATAACAATACGTATTCATAATGAAATCTCTTGTTTTACTATTCTAATCGGCTTCCTTGCCAACATATATATCTTCCGCCTTTTTGACGTTTATTATCTGAATCAAGCCACTCTAAGTTAAGAGCTTTATTTGTATGGAGATAAGTATTAGACTCCTAGTTACTTATAAGAGCTAAAATCGAGTGATTTATCTGCGCTTTTTTATTTTCCTCTTAATAGTTGAATTTTTTTCTTTGATTATAAGCTTATTTATCAGAACATATGGCTTTTTTATACGTATGTTTTGATTGAGTATGACTATGTATTTTTGAGGTGCTAAGAACAGGCGTTAAGTTTTATGGGTAGCCCTGTTTTATATTAATCTAAACATTGTGAAACAAATATTTCTTTTTTTATTCCTGGGTTCTTTCTTTTTTGCTAATGCGCAATATGCAACAATAGATAGCCTTCAGGCTTCTTTGACAGAAACGAGTACGGATACGGTTAAAATGGAAGTGTATCTGGAAATGGGTAAATTGTATACTTCTATTAGTCTAGATACTAGTTTGTACTATAGTAGGGAGTCTTATGATCTTGCAAAAAAGAATGATTGGAATAGAAAACAAATAGAGGTGTTGATCAATGTTGGTTACAGTCATATGGAGAGTAGAGACCTTGATAAATCCTTCCAATATTTTGAAGAGGCGCTAGATTTTGCAAAAGAGCTTAAAGATACTTTTTCTATGGCCATTTCTAGTAACGCGATGGGAACAGCCTTCTGGGAGAAAAATGATAAGGAGGTAGCTGTTGGTTATTTTCAAAAGGCGAACGTCTGGGCAGAGCAAACGAAGAATCAACCTGCTTATAAATCCTCTCTGAATAATTTGGGAATGATTAGTGGAATACTTGGACGAACCGAACAGGCGATTCAATATTTTGAAAAATTTGTGGCATTGGCCGAAGAATCTAAAGAGGTTGATAGGTGGGAAAATATAGCTATAGGGAACATGAACATAGGCGTAGCGTATGGAGGAATGGAAGAATATGAAAAGGCAATCGCTTATTATAAAAAAGCTTTGAGCCTTAAGTCGTTGATACCAGATCAAAAGCTTATTGCATTTATTCATATGAATATAGCAGATGCTCTTTTTGCTCAGGAAAAATATGTAGAAACTTTAGAGGAATCTAACAACGCACTCGCATTTTGTGAGAAAATTTCTTACGTAGAACTACGTCCTGATCTTGTAAGTATAAAAATAAAGTCTTTGCTCAAATTGAAAAAATATGAACAAGCACTTCATGAGTCTGAAGAGGTATGGGAAGAAGTAGAGAAATCTAATTTTCCTGATTTGATATCTGTATTTAAAGAGAATGTGTCGAAAGCGCATGAAGGTCTAGGAAATTATAAAGAAGCATTATATTGGCAAAAAACATATAGTGCTTTACAGGATAGTCTCCATAAGGTGAATAGAGATGCAGCTATAGCAGAAATAGAAATTAGCCACCAAACGAAAGAGAAAGAAGCAGAAAATGCTTTGTTGAAAGTTGATAAAGAAGTCCAAGAGGCTGCCCTAAACCACCGAACGTGGCTTGCCAAAATCAGTGTTTTAGGTTTAATAATGTTTGGTGTCTTTTCAATGTTGTTGCATCGTGCTCGAAAAAAATTGGAAGTGATGAACAATGATTTGGAAGGAACCGTAGCTGCCCGAACAGAAGCACTCGAACAATCAAATGAAGAGCTCCAGCAGTCAAATGAAGAATTGAAAAGATTTGCTTTTATTGCCTCTCATGATCTAAAAGAACCTTTGCGAAACACAGGTAGTTTTATTTCACTTATGAAAAGAAGATTAGAAGAAAATGATTATGAATCTTTGGGTGAGTATATGACCTTTGTCGAAAAAAGTAACTACCAAATGGTGGACCTAGTAGACAATATTCTGGCCTATTCTCAACTGGAAAGTAAGAAAGGAAGTAAAAAGAGATTCGTTGATATTAATGAAGAGGTGAAAAACGTAAGTGAGTTGTTGCAGTCAATGATGTCTCTTAAAAATGCAGCTATTTTTTGTGACCCACTTCCGAAAGTATACTGTAATCCTTATTTGATAAAAGTTGTTTTGAAGAACCTAATTGAAAACGGAATTAAATACAATCAAAGCGAACAACCCACCATTCGTATTTCTGCAGAGAGAACAGAAAGTCACTTAAATCTTATTATTTCTGACAATGGAATCGGGATTCCGAAGGATTATCAGGATAAAATATTCGCAATGTTTGTTCGATTAAATAGTCGTTCAGCATATACCGGTTCCGGAATGGGACTGGCATTCTGTAAAAAGATGTTGGATAATAATGGAGAAAAGATAACCGTAGAAAGTGAGGAAGGAAAGGGGAGTACTTTTACGGTGACTATTCATGCAAAGATTGTAAATGAAGACGGCGGAGCAGATTTCTCATTAAGCAAAGAAGAGGTTAAGCTTTCCGAACACTAGCCCGACCTTCCATTAATTCCACCTTGTGCAAGTCGGATTTTCCTCGTTCATGATGCCCCATTTTTAACAATAAGTTTCCGCGAAGCGATAAGGCTCGGACATTCTGATAGTTCAATTCAATGGCTTTGTTGTATTGCACTATTGCTTTCGAAATAAAGCCCTCTTCTTCAAATAATTCTCCTATTTCGGCATAATCAGAAGAATCCAATTTAAAGTGATGCCCATAATTTGAATGGAAGTCAATAGCCTTTTCTTTTTCTTTTTTTTCTTTGAAAATAGCCATAACCAGCTGATACAAGTGCAAATCGTGTACACCCTCTTCAATGGCCTGTTCGAGCTTTGGGGCTGCTTCCATGTTCTTACCTGCGTTCAATAGTTGCATGCCTTCAAAATACACCTCCGGATAATTACGACTTTTTAATACCCTTAGAAATTGAGCGCCATCATTGTGAACCATATTGCCATCATGAAGTTGCATAGGGCTTTTATTCGGAATGATGTTCACTAGAAAATCCCAAATACCTGATGTCAAGAAGATCCCGATAGTGAAAGCGATGTATTGCGATTCTTTGAAAATGGGTAAAAGTCCTGCAAAGAATAAACCCAGTAAAAGAGAAAATATTGGACCTCCTAAAATAATTAATAAATCTTGCCAAATCTTTGTAGAAGGTTGATGACGACACAAACCCAATTGCAAATCAATAAGTTTAAACTTGAATACAATACTCAGACGGCCAAAAGTTGTGGTTGTACTGTTGGTAATATCTCCATGAGAACCGATGTAAATGACAACAGGCCCTTTTGTAAACAACAAAGAGGGAATGGCATGCCCCAGCTCGTGAACAAAAGTGGTGATCGGTCGCGATAGAATAATCGACAGAAAAATAAGCAAAACTCCAAAAATGGCGGTACTCATATTTTTTATTTAGGGAAACAAAAGCCTAAAGTAGCAATACCATTCCAGAAGATGGGTTAAAAGCTTGCATTTATTAAAAGTTAATCGTAATATTGCAATATAGCGATTTAGCTTGTCGTTTGACAAATGAAATTGACTTATAAAAATAGGGAATTCAGTCTATTAGTAATGACGAAAATTAACTTGGGTCACTGTCTCAAATTATTTTTTGTGTAACACGCAGTTAAATCGGCTTATTAAATGAACCAATAAATATCATGGGATTAACCAAATCAAAAATATTTACAGAAGAACAGAATCAGTTGGCCAACTTAGCTAAAGCCATTGGGCACCCAGCACGAGTAGCGATCATTAACTACTTGCTGAAAAAGAAATCCTGTATTTGCAAAGACATTGTTGGAGAGCTACCACTTGCGCAACCAACCATATCTCAGCATCTAAAAGAACTCAAAAAAGCAGGCTTAATAAAAGGTACTGTAGAAGGGAATGCTGTTTGCTATTGTTTGGATGAAACGGGTTTTGCACAGTTAGCCAAGTTCAGCTCAACCGTTCTTCAAACGTTGAATAATCCGAATTCCGGTTGTTGCTAGTTGGTTAAATGGAGTATTAGTTAAGTAGTGTATTAATATCATAAATAAAACCTAACGTTTCCGCAAGGCCCCATTAGACAAACTCAGGGCAGGCCATTTCGGATACAAAAAAAGCGTTACGATTACCAAAAATAATAAAAATGAAATTATCAAAATTCAAAGAAATCCTAAGTAACCTAGATCAATTGAACTTTCAATTGTCCAATGGCGAAACAGTCCCAGCTCATTACCATGTAACTGAAGTAGGACAAATTACTAAGAACTTCATCGACTGTGGCGGTACGATCCGAAAGGAGGAAAGGGTCAATTTTCAACTTTGGTTCTCTGATGACGTAGATCATAGACTGGAAGTCAAAAAAATGATGGATATCATTACGCTTTCGGAATCAAAATTAGGTATTACGGATCAAGAAATTGAAGTAGAATATCAGTCGAATACCATTGGTAAATACAACTTGGATTTCGATGGTGAGAACTTTGTATTGATAAATACAATGACGGACTGTTTGGCATCGGATAAATGCTTGGTTCCGGAAAATACAAATACAAAAATAAAAGTTAATTTGTCGGAGTTGATGGCGAAACCAGAAGGGGGAGGAGGATGTACGCCAGGTAGCGGTTGTTGCTAAAAACGACTATGTAGGTTTATTAGATTTTAGTCTTCTATCGCCTTTCCTTGAAGAGAGGGGATAGAAGACTACTTTAGAACTCAAATCGGACATTTATTTCTACTTCACTCCTTAATTTGAAAGGTAATGTATTTTTGTTGTTATGAAAAGCTCTACACCAAAGCCAAAATCCATCCTAAAACTGCTCCACCCAATACAATCCACATCGAACTCAGTTTCAATTTAAAAGCAGCGAAAATAGCTAAAGCACAAATAACAACAGGTCTCCAATCTGTAAAAATATCTATTCCCATCTTAGCCAATACCGCAACCATAATGGCCACTGCCGCTACGTTTACCGCATCCAAAAAGTAAGATAAATGCTTTGACTTTCGCATCTTAGGAATCCAGGGATTCAATAGCAAAACGAATAAAAAGGAAGGAAGGAAAATCCCAATAGAAGCGGCGATAGCACCAGGGATTCCATTAAGTTGATAACCAATAAATGTCGCAGTTGACAATACGGGGCCAGGAGTGAACTGCCCAATGGCAATAGCATCAATGAGTTCTGGACGAGTCAGTAAACCAGTAGCTACTAACTCCGCATCCAAATAGGCAAACAATACGTAGCCACTTCCATAAAGAATAGCGCCGACTTTTAGAAAGGTTAAAAACACCTTTAAAGTAGTACCACTAAAGGTAAAAATTTGTCCACTTTGTAAAAGTATCAATGGAAGAAAAGCTTTGGTTGGACCAGTGGTTCTGTTTTTTATGGAAAAATATAACAATCCAATTACGCCAGTAATCAATAAAGCAATAACCTCACTCATTCCGCTGAAACTAAGGGCCAAGGCCAGCACGCCCAAAACAGCAAGCTCTGTATTCTTTACCGCTTTTTTCCCTAGTTTAATAACTGCGCCAAGGATGATAGCCAATACCGCAGGTTTGATGCCTTCGATAAAAGGAGCAACATTAGGGAGTTCACCATATTCTACATAGAGGTAAGCTAATATTCCGGTGATCACGACTGCTGGAAAAATAAAGCAAGCGCCTGCGACAAAAAGGCCCATCCAGCCCGCGCGCTCATGGCCACAGTGCATGGTCATCTCGGTGCTGTTTGGTCCTGGTATCAAGTTGGTAGCACCCATCAAATCTAAAAAATGTTGCTGCGTCATCCATTGTCGTTTTTCAACAATTTCTTTTTCCATCATGGCGATGTGAGCGGCCGGGCCACCGAATGCTATGCAGCCGAGTTTGAAAAATACCGATGCGACTTCTTTTAAATTTTTGTTCATAATGTCAGTTCGTTAATAAATTTTGCTTTTTTTATAGTGAATAGCGCTGAGCTAATGCATCTTTTTGTGTTTCCCCGATCGCGATTTTTTCTCACACAGAGGCCACGGAGAACACAGAGCGAACGCACCTTTTTTCGCATCTCGCTCTGTGTCCTCTGTGCTCTTTGTGTGATTATCCCGCATTAGTGGGCACATCTCATAAGCCTCAAAAGCTCAACGCTCCATCATCTTCCAAGTCAAAACCGCTAGTATGGCCCCTCCAATCGTAGCCACAATATACAACCACAGCGCCTCCAAGTTTCCAGACACAATCGCTGGGGCAATAGACCGAGCCGGATTCATAGAAGCCCCACAAATCGGTCCTGCAAACATAGCTTCCAGCAGCACTGTAGCGCCGACAGCAAATGCGGTAAATTGCTCCGTCTTTTCATTTTGACTCACGAATATAATAACCAACATTAAAAAGTAAGTTAAAATAAATTCTAGAATAAAAGATTGCATTTGACTGCCCGCGGGAAGCGTACTTCCTAAGGTTTCATGCAGTGGGAAAAGGAATTTTAAAACGAAGGAAGCCAGAAATGCACCGGCCAATTGAGCGACGATGTATGGTAGTAAATCCTTTTTATCAAAACGATCTGTGAATGAAAAAGCAATGCTTACTGCCGGGTTGATATGGGCTCCCGAGATAGAACCAAAAGTAAAAATCATAGCCATGACAATCAGTCCAAAAGTGATGGCAACACCAACATGAGTTACAGAACCTCCGGAAGCATCATTCATGACGATGGCCCCAGTACCACAGAAAACAAGTCCGAAAGTACCGATGAGTTCGGCGATGTATTTATTCATACTTTGATTATTGTCTAGAGGCTGTTTGTCAAAAAAAATACGGCGGACAGGTTTCCCCGCCCGCCGTATTTATATTTAGATAAGTGGTATGCTAATTATATTTCACCTACCACAGATTCACTTACATTAATGATATGATCACCAATTCTTTCGAGTGAAGAGAATAAATTGTTATAAATCATAGCTGCTTCTACATTGTAATCTGCATCACCCAATTTCTTAAGGTTGGTACTACGTAGTTCATCTCTAAATTTATTAACTTTCTTTTCTATTGCTCGAGCCTTATCCTTCGATACATCATCGTAGCTAGGCGTAGCTAAATTAGAAATCATTTCAGCGAAAGCTTCATTTATCAATACAATCATCTTGTTGAGATTATCTCTCTGCTCTGGCAAGAAGTAAATTTTCGCTTCTATTTTGCGCTCTAATGTTTTAGAAATCTGAAAGTAGATGTCACCGATTCGCTCTAAATCATTGGCGATATTTAAAACACTACGTAAACGAAGAGACGTTTTAGGTGTAATCTTTTTATCTGCTAACTTAGTAATGTAATCTGTGATTTCAATTTCCATATCATCTGTGATCTTCTCATATTTCTTGAGCTTCTTCAACATTTTACGTTGTTCTTTACCTTCCGTTGAGTTGAGTAAAGTACCCATGAATCCAGACATACGGCTGGTAACTTCTCCATAGTGAGCGGCTTCTTTCTGCAATTCGATAGTTGCCAATTCAGGTGTTAAACCTATCGTAGAGATAAACTTTAATTGTGTATCGCCATCGTCGTCGTCTTCTGTAGAATCTGGTACTGTTTTGATAGCCATTTTAACGAGCCATGGAACAAACCAGATTAATAACAGAACATTTATGATGTTGAAGGTAGTGTGAAAAGCAGCAAGGATATAGGTATTCATTATATCCGCTTCTTTTAAGTCAGCTGTTTTTAATTTTTTATTACTTTCGAAAATACTACTAAAGTTCTCTACAAAAATAGTAAGGTATTCAATAACCCAAGGAAGTAAAACAACCATCCAACAAACCCCTATGATATTAAACATAGAGTGTATTCTAGCGGAGCGTTTGGATTCTACATTCCCAACAAGAGATGCCAATTCTGCAGTAATGGTCGTTCCGATATTCTCACCAAGAACCATTGCTGCGGCTACTTCTAATGGAAGCCAACCAGCGTATACTAATGTTAATGTAATGGCCATTGCTGCACTAGAAGATTGTACAATTACAGTTACCATTGCACCAACAAACACGAAACCAATTCTGGAGAAAATTCCATATTCCGCAAAGCCTTCTACAAAAGCTAAAGTGTCTTTCCCTAAGTTAGGGATTGATCCTTTTAATTCAGTTAATCCTAAAAAGAGAATGGCAAAACCGATTAAAAATTCTCCCCAATACTTTAATTTACCTTTATTGGAAAAAAGCATAGGTACACCAATAGCAAACAAAGGAATAGAATAGGCACTCAATTTAACTTTAAAACCAAGTATCGCAATGATCCATCCGGTAACCGTAGTACCGATATTAGCCCCCATCATAATTCCTGCAGACTCTACCAAACTTAGTAAACCAGCGTTTACAAAACTTACAGTCATTACTGTTGTAGCTGAAGATGACTGAAGTAGAGCAGTAATTAAGAATCCCGTAAAGACTCCTAAATATCTATTCTTAGTCATTGATCTCAAAACATTTCTGAGCATTGAGCCAGCAGCTCTTTGTATTCCGTCACTCATCATCTTCATTCCGAAAATGAAGAAACATAGTGCTCCGAGGACTTGAAGAATCGTCCAAAAATTTTCCATAAGAGTTTATTTTATTTTTAGATAAAAGACTATATAAAAGTTAAATTAAAATTGCATTTCTACTTGTGCTCGATATTGTATGTCTCCCTTGTCTGCTCCCGGCGCCGCAATATAAGAAATATCAGTTTGTACTTTTAGGCTATGTCCAACAACATATTTTGAAAGTCCAAGTGTAATATAGTTGATATCACTGATACCAGACAGATCGTTGTCTTGTCGTACCATTGTATATCTAGCAGCTAGCTCTACGTTATTTTGAAATAAATACCCCGTTTGGGCGCTAAATCCATTTCCTGTTCTATAGCCTCTTGAAAAATCCGCTCTGTCTTCCTCTCCTGATCTGGTTGCGAATTCTGCTAGTACAGACCATCCACGATATTTAAACATCATATCAGCTATGAACGACGTAAGAGAATTTTCAGCATAAACTCCTGTGCTGTCAGTTACAAACGAACCTAACTGACCACCTTGCCTAGCTGCTCCATCGTTATAATCAAAAGTAAAACCAAAAGCGATTTTAGGGCTTTGTTCTCTTTCTAAATCTGATGAAACATAGTCTCCTTTATTGGCAAATTTACCCAAAGGAAGAATATCTAGATGTGCAGTATAATCGTAGCCACCAGAATTATTAGAAGTGATATTACGACCTTCTCCCATCGTAACGGCAAAAGATGGGTTTATATAAGCTTTTTCGCCCACTTTGAATTTTCCTCTTAATTGCAGTCCTGCATCACGATCAATGTTAAATCGACTGTTGACCAAAGAACGATCCACAAACTGTAAATTAGCTGAAGAAATAACTCGCTCACGGTTACCAGGTAATTTTGTTTGACCGGCCCATAGTTCCCAGTTTTTATGGAATTTCCACTTCAAAACAGCATCAAGAATAACTCGTGCACCTCCTCTTGTGTTTCCATCTTCACTATTGGTACTGATGTCACGATTACTCATCCCTAGCTCTACTTTATATTTTAAATTCGGAATAAAGGCAAATCCGCCCCATTTTAAACGGAAACGACGAAGGAGAAACTGAGAACTGGTCTCTTCTGATTCCTGATCATAGGTTGCAACATAGAGTGTTTGCATTCTGAGGTTAAACTTAGTGCTGAAAGTGGAGTCTTTTGCCATAAATTTTATGCCTTTCCCAAATTTAGGTGTTTTGGGTTTTGAATTTTGGCCAATGGCAGCAAATGAGAATAACATTAAAGCAAGCATAGCTATGCCTTTGATTTGTAACGTTCGGTACATGACAGATTTTTTTTATTTTAGAATTTTGACACACGGAATGTGTCTAAAACCCCTTTTTTTTATTAGTTCGCTGCAAAAGTAATCGCACAATGTTAACTGTGTGTTAATTTGACACTATTTGCCGCAAAGTTTTTTGGGTAATTATTATATGTCTATTTTTTTAATTTTAACAGAAGAATATGGTCAATGGCCTAAATCTAGGATGCCTACTGGGTTTCTTTGAAAAGTAGCTTAAGAAATACTAAAAGTAGTAGAAGGAGAGAAAGAAGGATTTTTACCTCATTTTCCTTATGTTTATGCGATTTAAGGAATGAAGTAGAAAGATATCTGCTTAATTGGAGAGAAAAAGAAAAGGCACCAGGATTCACGGAACTGTCATGTACCATTTGTGTTTCCCATAAAATGGCGCCTTTTCGAACGAACTATATCTTAGAGTTTTTTAGATCAAATCAATTAATTTATTTAATTTATTATTGGTGACAAAGCTATTGTTAGTATGTTATGGCTGTGTTAACTCTAGGTTATTTATGGCAAAAGAATATTGGATTTAATGGTTTTTAATTCTTAAATGATTGATTTTTAGTTGATTAAGATTTTATTTTTTTAATCGATTTAAAATTCAGGGCTTATTTTTGTTTAGGAATGAATTATCATAAAAAATGAAAGTTTAACAAAATAATTATGTCAGACGAAAACGAAAAAGACAAAAGCAACTTAGGCGACTTCTTTCGAAAAGGCGTTCGTGGATTAAGAGATAGAATGACCTATGACATCACCGATCTTATTGGTGCCGTCAATAAGAGTGATGTTGATCAGGTAGCTCGGGTACTCTATGCAGGGGTAGGCCCGAATGGCCGGGACGGTATCAACCGACGGGCGCTCCCTATTGCTGTGGAGAATAATCATGTTGAAATTGTAAAGATGTTGCTCAAGGCAAAAGCAGATCCCAATCTACCTGGTAGCGATGGTGACCTCCCTTTACGGAAAGCTGTCTATTGGGAAAGTGAATCTATTACATTAATGCTGTTGGAAGCAGGGGCTAGAAAAGATTTGCCTAATCGAGATGGTGTAAGTGCAATGTTAGAGGCGACTCAAAATAGCTATCAGTCCATGATTGATTTGATGGAGGACTTTAAAAATCCAGAACGTGTAAAGCAGATTGCCCGAGACAAGGCAAAGCATGCCGCACAAAAAAGAAAAATAGAATCCGTGAAAGCGGAGCAATCGGAAGAGGCTAAAAAGGTAGTACAAGCAGCTGAAGAAAAAAAGGTTAAAGCGGTGGAAAGCTTGGAAGAAAAATACAAGGTGGAGGAGAAAGGTTATTTCGAGGCAATGATGGAAGCCATTTTAACAAAGGATCCAAAAGGGACTAAAATTTTCATTGACAAAACAGAAAACCTCAATCAGATTTCTGAAAAGGGAACGACTCCTTTATTGGAGGCCGTGAAAAGCAAGCATATGAAACTAGCAACTTATCTCCTAGATAAAGAGGCTGATCCATTTCAATATGCGCCTTTGCAAAAACACAGCCCATTCTCCAGAGCGGTATTGGATGAAACAATCGAGTTCATAGAAGTAGCCGTTGATCGTTATCCGGAAAAAGTAGCCGAACAATGTAATGACGAGGAGCAAATGTTGAGTCCTCAATTTTTGGCTTACAAAAATGCGAAATTATTTAATTTGCTGCTTAGTGCTGGTGCCAACGCTGCATGGGGTGGGACAGAAGGAACGCCTCCGGTTGTGAAAGCGATGGAAAAAGGAAGTGTGGCTATTTTACCTGTCTTGGTGAAAAATAAATTTGACCTCGATCAATTAGTTGACAGAAAAACATTGTTAGAATGGGCCGTAACCTTTAATCGGATAGATTGGGTAAATGGATTATTGGAAGAAGAAGTTGATTTGACAGTGCCAACTTCGGAAGGGGAGACGGCTTTGGATTTGGCGAAGCGTTTGGGGGAGCGGGATGCGATTGTTGGTTTGTTGGAGGGGGAATGAATTTGAAGTTTTAATCAAAGCTTGTACTGAGCTTGTCGAACATATAAAAACCTTCTAATGTGAGAATCACGTTAGAAGGTTTTTTTAGGTCGTGGGTATGGCACGTTTCGGTGCGTTTATTAAACTTTTGAAGTTTGGTAAACGTGCCGAACGTGCCGAACGGATAGCTTTTGTTCCTCC